>CAKAOH010025981.1:0-69229 GCA_916701665.1 Sebastiscus tertius | reverse complement strand
CCCAGCCCCTCATTCTCTCCTTGAGCCAATCATATTTCACTCCCATTCACATTTCTGAATAGGAGTCCTCACCGCGAACACCCACTGACACACACACACACACACACACGCACACATGCAGACAGCGTGCAGCTCTAGTTAGGAGGGCTTGGTCTAGACCGCAGCGTGAACTTTGTTCTGTTAAAAGTTGCCACTGAAATATGCAGTTGCCATTGAAATATCGTTATTCTATTGGTGTGGTGACAAAGAGCGGGGAGGGCGCCGGTCCTATCTCAGTGTGAGTCTGAAGGAACGGTGGGCCGGCAGGGTTCGCCCAGTGTCTCTCTCTCAACGGAGTCAGTGTGCAGAAATAATGCCCATTAGACTTGGTCAATCACGCCCCTCGCTCAATGAAATATGGCCCTTTCACTCATTTCATACCATAATGCATACACCTCGCCGCTATCCATCATCTCTCCCAAACATGTCTGCCACTGTGAAGGCTTTTATTTACGATACATTTTTGTAAATGAATGGCTTCTCATGCTGTGACGTTAGATGCTGAGAGAAGCTTAATGTGATGAGTTATGTGTACGTAGAAAACCACATTTCATTAGTGAATTAAGGTGGAATTCCAGCCGCAGAGGTTTCAGGTCTCTTGACCACCAGTGAAGCTCTGACGGGTCCGTAGGCTGATGGTTTCATCACGGTAAGTGGGTGGAAATTATATACTCACCGTAGCATGCAACAATGAGCATGTTGTGAAGCCATTGAGCGTGTCCCACTGGAGCAGACAGGATTCATATGCCTTTTGTAGGATTATTAAGTGGCTATTCCCAAACCTGCAAGGAACACTAAGCCCGTGGAAACAATCGAGCAGTACTTAGATATGTTTTGCTTAAAGGCACCCTGTGAGGTTTTCATGTTAACAAATAATAAAAGTTATGTTTTACATTCAGTGTCACGCAACAAAACGCAATGTGTGCATCCTTGAGCTCGAACAAATGTGTTAAATGCATAAAACATTAGCAAGATTACTTGCTTGCAGTCTTCTTCTTCTTCCCTGCCCTTACTGGAGCATTGGTGCGTGTCTCTGCATGCCACCGCCACATGTAGATCAGTGGAATATTGTGAAACCATTGGCAGACACGTATGTTTATCGTTTCACTGGGCGATAAACAAAAACAGCTCCGTAGTGCTACTAGAGGTCATAAACACTACAGGGAACCTTCATGGAAAGGCAAAATTCTCCATTGCAAGTAGAAGTCTACTAAAACTATATCAGCAAAATGTACTAGTACCAGCTCAGCAGTAAAATGCATCGACATGTAAGCAGCATTGTACCGTTAAAGCTGGTGGAGGTGGAGCTAGTTTGAACTACTTTATATACAGTTAGTCCTGTGGTTCCCAACCTAAGGGGTCGGGCCCCTCCAAAGGGTCACAAGAAGAATCTGAAGGTGAGCAAAGAAGAAAAACAAAAGAAATATTGGATAATTTAAAGTTATTTAAATGACAACATGTGAGAAGTCTAGAGGGACATTATCCGTATTTCCATTCATGTATTTTTATGCGCATTTTGAAGTATCACATTAGAAAAACTGCATGAAAACGGCAAAATTTGATAAAACTTCCTCTATTGCACAAAAAAGTTTCACGCACGCTTGAAGAGTTGATGTGCTAAATGGGTTATGGAAACCTCTTTGCCGAATAAATTCTGACATAGCAAACATTTAACTCACATGACTGATCAGCTGTTTCTGCTTCTTGGATGTTCCCCTCAGCATTTAAAACGCTTCGTCTCCGGACAGCATGAAACCTGCCCAATACTAGCTGACATGAAAAAAACAATTAAAACTAGACCAATCAAATCAAACTATAAAGCAATTAATCTCTATCTCTATCTCTAAGTGTATTTCACCAGTGTTTCTGTCTCTGACAGTGTAGCCGGACGTGGATGTATTTTTCTCTGTACCCGAGTTTATTCGTTCCAAACCAGTTGATGGAAATTCACCTAATTCGCATTTCTTTTGAAAACAACAATTGAATGAAAACACGGGTAGTGTCCCCAAGCCTAACAGGTTGAGAACCACTGGTTTAATCTTTAACACTGTATTGTATAAGCTCACTCTGTTTTTGTACGTAAAATCTTAATCTGAAAAGTAACTAGTAATAAATATAGTGGAATACAAAGTACATATTTCCCTCTGAAATGTAGTTTAGTACAAGTGTAAGGTAACACAAAATAGAGATACTCAAGTAAAGTACCTCAGAATTGTACTGGTACATGAGCAATTGCACGTAGTTACTTTCCACCACCGCAACTGAGAGGAGAAAACATGTTTAAAAAGTGTTTTTTAGATACTGGAGTCTAAATCATTGTTCAGTTTGATGGACAATGTGCTTTGAGGCAGCTAATGTTACATTTTGTGTGCTTTTGTAATGAGAGGAGCATTATTTAGGGCCGGGCCCAGAGAATAGTGACTCTTTCAAAGGGAGAGCTCTCACCATTGTTGCCCTCTGCAACCATAGCTAACGGACGCCAAAAGACCTTTTTCACGTCTATTCTTTTAAAACGGGTTCCAATAATACCGGCGAGGAGTCGGCAATAAATAAGCTTCCCCTCACTGAGTCAACTAGATTAGATTGCACGGGGACATCTGTTGAGTGTAGGTGAGCACTTTCTCTGGCGTCTCCCTGTATGGGAAAGGAAGTCCTCAGGATGTGCCTTGAGGCTTTTTCCTTTTATTCGCGTAGCTTTACTGGTTTTACTCCACCTCCACCCTCCATTGAACACCCAGAGAGCTGCATTGACTCGAGCACAATCAGTGCAGCTGACAGTTATTCTGGTGTACATTTGATTTAACATGCAATTATAGTGTCAATGTTGCTTTCATGCTCTGCCAAATTCATATCGCAGCAGGATGTTACGCTCTGTCATCTCCTCATCCCGTTGACAGTTGCATCTGATACTAAACAAATAACTTGTTGAATATTTAATGCGTCTGTACAAATGTGTTTTAAAAAACCCAGCCGGTAACTTTGCGGATTCTGGTAGCTGTTCATGTGATACCAGGAAATGTTTAACCTCTATTGTAGAGAGACAAAAGGTTGTTTTAATCCCACTGTGAGCGGGGAGGGAGGAGGGGAGGGAGGGTCAGGGGAGGGACGAGGGAGGAGGGGAGGAGGGGTTGTGGGTGTGTTGTCGAGGGGGTGGAGGGTGGTTTTAGAGGGAATCAGCTCGTCTCTCTTTACTGTCACTCAGTCACAGCAGCCACATCGAGGAATAAACAGCCACTGGGATTATAACAGATGCACTAAGCTCTCACACTGAGGGGATTTATTCATATTGACAGAGATAAAGGTGATGTATTCTCTCTTTTGTTAATGGGCATTTTTATGTCACCTGTTGTAGAAAGTGCAGCTTGTGATGCTCTTGATGCTCTGCAGGTGATAGTCCAGGTCAAATGGATTTATTGTTTAAGTCTTGAGGATGCTTCGTCACTCCTAAACTAATGAAACCTCTTGGATGAGTCTACCGCTGGAACGATTGATCGATCTAATCATCAACAATTTTGATAATCAAGTAATCGTTTGTTATTTAATGTACATTAATTAATGGTGCAAGCCTCTCAAACATGAGGATTTTCTTCTCTTCTTTCTTTTATATCTTTGTAAATTAAGGCTGCAACTAATGATTATTTACATTACTGACTAATCTGTTGATTATTTTCACGATTAATCGATTAGTTGTCGATTAAAAATGTCGATGAGTGTTTTCGCAAATCCCAAGATGACGTCCTCAAATGTCTTGTTTTGTCCACAATCTGAGATATTCAGTTTACTGTCATAGAGGAGTAAAGAAACCAGAAAATATTCACATTTAAGAAGCTGGAAGCTATCAAAATAGTTGGCGATTGATTTAATAGTTGACAACTAATAGATTAATCATTGTAGCTCTATTGTAAATTAAACATTTTGGAAACGTTTTGGACTGTTGGTCGTACAGAACAAGACATTTGACGATGTGAACTTGAGCTTTCACAACTTGTAATGGTTGTTTTTCCCTATTTTTCACTGTTGATATGGACCAAACGATGCATTGATTAGAGCTGAAACAATTAGGCGATTAACAGAAAATGTTTGATTTGCTGCTTTTCTTTGACTTATGTGGTAGTAAATCGAATCTTTTTGGGTTATAGACTGTCGGTTGCACAAAACAAGACATTTGAAGATGTTAGCTTGGACTTACATTGGACATTTTTCACTATTTTTTAACGATCTATACATCAAACAATGAATCAATGAGGAATATAATTTTGAGTAGGCCTAGATGATTCCCAAGATGTCTTATGAAACAGCAAATCCAGTTGGTTTTGTCTGCTAACTGTAGCCTGTGATGTATTGACAGGTGAGGATATTTCTTGCAGTGTGGTAAAATTTCCCGAGCATCTTTTTTTTTTTGTAGTGAGATGTCCATAAGAGCTTGTGTCCTCTGACATCAGCTGTGTTATTAACATCTTCATGGATAGTTTGCACTTTTCCAGCACTTACACATCAACACATGATCTTTATTTATTCTGCTTGTCTTCAGTGTAACGGCATAAGAGCACATCTCTGTCTCTGCGAGCCGCGTCCCGTAATGTAAATTCATCATAGGGGGAAGAGTGAGTGTGTTTCCGGCTCTAATTATTTCTCCCCTCTTTGGCGGTAATGATGCTTCATCGGGAGAGCGGTATCGTCTGCAGCCACGCTCTGCCTCTCATTAGGCAAGAGTCTAAAATTAAACCCACAGGCCGCTACGCTGGTGCTGAGCCCTCTTCCCAGGTCTGAGGACACACACACACACACACACACACACACACACACACACACACACACACACACACACACACACACACACATATACACACATACACACACACAGATCAAAACAACACACACACACACACACACTAATACACACATCAAAACAACACAGCCTGCAGGAGAAAACCAACAGACTCTCATTAGAGAAATGTGTGACACCTCACTACCTGGCATTATCTGCAGTGAGCCATGCCTGTTCAACCTGAGGACAACTCACTTTACTGGACACTCATATTTGGTTTTGCATGATGCGATTTAATGGAAAACGTAAACCTTATCTTTAGAGGCAAATTTAAATTTGTATTTCCCAAGTCTTTAAGGCAGTTAAGTGACTACTGTAGTTGAATGAAATGAACAGCATTAATTCATCTATGTGTTAAGTCAGCATATCCACATACTGAATACTAAATATTTCATATATCAGTATTTAAATTCATAGAGATGTATTTTTTAAAGATATTGTAACAATTTACCCACCAAGGATGAATCATTTATGATGCAATTCCACTGTTTTGCAGCTAACGTGCAGCTTTTTTTGTTCACTTAGAGGCAGCACAACAACCTGTAACTACAACACTGATATAGAGTGCTGCAGGAATGAGTCCTAAACCCCGGAAATTAGTTCACATTTTAGCACTTACGGTTCCCTATTCTGGAAGTCAATGGGTTTTTTGAGTGAGTGTTTTAGTTAGATGACTAAAATAAGGTCTGTGGTTACCATGAGCATAAGAGATTTTAACGTTTTGTCCGACGACATAAACTGTCAATAAATATCCCACTCGTGAATTTTGAAGCTTTAACGTGCCTTTAAAAAGCTGGTTGCTAACAAGTGGCTAACTGAGACTACTAAATGTCATCACGGCGATCACTAATCCACCTTTAACTTAGTGGTGACGTGAAGTCATGCAGCTGTGGTGTAGTTCGTTTATAACATTGGCTTTTTACTTCTAGTGATTGCATTTCAGTTTCAAAAATCAAGAGTGGTGTTCATTTGTGGAGATTATCTTGCTGAACAAAACGTCTTAGTATCATAAACCACAGAGCTTATTTTCTGCAATAATCTAAAACTCAATGGAAAAATCCCAGGGCGATGATAACTTCTGGAAAAAAATACATCATCCCTGCAGCTCTCTGTATTATGACCTTTTAAGGATGATATGGATAACGAGTTTCTTATTTACACAATCTAGCAGATACGGAGCAGCATTAGCATTTGTTTGGAGTCGCGTTTCTGGCCAATAATGATTGTAAGTCCAATATTCACACTCTATTTTATTCAATAAATCCGGTGTTAGAATTCACATGACCAGCTAATTAGCAGTTTACCTTTAGGTGATGTTAGGTGATGTTAGGTTAGGTGATGTTAGGGTGACCATATTTACAAACCCCCAAACTGGGACTCTTAAGTGTACCGCACGTTCACGCACGTGTGCACGCGCACGCGCACATGCGCATACGGTAGTGTGAAATCATATAGTAACTAACAGACCGGTGATAACAGAACCTAAGGGACACATCCAACCTGGTGGATTGTCAGTACTAAACTATCTCCAAACTAGATTAAAGGGTCACATTAAAGGGGCAGTGAGCTCAATTTACTGTATTGACGATTGCTACCAAATTTTCTGCGAATCATTATTGGACCAAGCACATCAAAAGTTGCATAAAGCTTGTTGACACCTCAATGCGTTTTCAAGATATTGACCAATGGACTTTAAGAGGGTGTGGCTCAGCACATCAATAAACCTAACTTCACAAGCCTTTAGCCCATCGTCTACAAACTTGCAGCATATGTTCACAAGAGTAGCTGAAATATCCCCTGAAAGTTTCATTCAAATCGACAACTAGGGGGTGCTTTGAGCGAAAGAGGCTACAACCCGCTAACTGCCGCTTGCGGCTGTAATTTTTTAATAGTTGTTGACAGTATTTTCTGATTTATGGAGTGATTCAAAGAGATATCCAAAATCTCCCCTGTAAAAACCTTTGACTCCAATATGTCAACAAAATGAAACACGAATTTTGAACCTGGCTTCATCCAATGTTCACATTTCGGTTCTGGACATTTGAAGATAATGCCTCATTTGCATATTTAAACATACATTTTACGAAAACTTGTAATACAAAAAAGAATTGTCTAACTGTAAGTAATCAACATGGGGAAGTTTCATGGTGATATCTATTAGTTAATTTCTTTGCCCTATTCACCTGGGGTGTCTCCCCTTTTAGGATGGTTATAACACACATTTCCTCTGTTTATTTTCTGTTCCCTCTAATCTTTTCTCCTTGTAAAATGTTGTGCTATCTATATTCATGAAAGATTCAGCTGTCGGTTTTGTTTGTCAGCACTTGTGACACGAGAGCGCTCCCCGAGGTATTGACGGCACCGCGCGTCTCTTGCTGTGAGGTGTTTGGTAGTCCTGCTGCTCGCTGCCCACTGTCGGCATCCCATCTCAGGCTATTTTCAGTCTCAGTTCTCCGACCCTCTTCTTATCACCATGGCAGCCAAGCTGGACGGAGCTGAGCTTGACTCCGTGGTGTCTAAGAGCAGAGGTGGGGCGGCGGGACGGCTGGCTCGATGTCATAGAGGGGAGGCCGCGTTTGATGGGATCAGCCCCTCAGCTCGTTCAGACAGGATGTGGAAAGGTCACTTAGTTGTTGTGTTTTATTCATATGGATCCCAGCTGTAATCAGATGTTTCACTACTGTCTATCTCTGCACAGTGAGGCAGAAATTATCCTGTACTAGAGCTGCTGAACAAGATGATAGCTGAACTGTGCACAGGTATGGTGTCAGCACAGGTGTCAGCAATAATACAATGTGATGCTGCGAGTGAATAGCATGTATGTCAGTGGTTTTTTAAAATCTGGGTCAGGAGCCTTTCAAATTCAGGGCTTTGGGAAGTCCAGATGTCTTGTTGTAATATTCTCTAAGAAGCAATATGTTGTTATACGGTTGTGAATCCTTGAATATATTGTTTCTGAATCCTTGAATTGTGCAAAAGGTTGAAGTGAATAATGCAGGTTTTAGGAGAATAGCATGAAAGAAACACCTCGTTTTGTTTTTAGACAAGCTTGCTGCTGAGATCGCACAGATGCTGCAGAGTCAAATCGTTGTCGGTGAGACAAAACTGAGATCTTGAGAGAAAACAACTGAAGAAACCACATCTGTTATTTGTGTGAAACTGAATTAATGTAAACCTGTAGCTCGCAATTGTATCTGCGTAGCGGTGCAGAAAGCAGTGTTCGTATTTAACCGAGTGGAAACGGCGGCGTCTCTCAATGGGGCCTCCGCACTCTTATTTGGAGCAGCAGACTGAAGTCGATAAGCCTTTGCTAGAAGTAAATTGGATTGGCTTCTTCAATCATTTTGCCCATCGATTCTGGTAGGTGTGTCTGTGTTCACGGGGACGGTGTTTGAGGAGAGGATCGGGCATGAAATAAAGGACGGAAAGACGTAATAGGAAGGTAGGGAAGAGAATAGATATAATGCAAGGAGGATTATTAGGGAGGAGGAGAGAAATAAAAGAACAGGTTAAGAGAGGACATCTGACCTGTGACCTCGTGTTAAGAGATGATAAGAAAGGGAAGGAAAACGGACAGAATAGATCAGAACAGGGAACCTTTTTCTGAGCCTCCCAAATTTCCACGATCAGAGCAAAGAGTTGTCATATGAAACATACTTTAGTATTTTGTTTAACAGCAAATGTGATGATCTTTTTAATCAAAAGTCTATATTTTTGGAAAATATCTCAACATCTACATATCATTTAACAATACTTTCTGCATTGGGGGTCTTTGAGATTTAAGGAGAGGGAAAGGTTGAGTTCTTTTCATGTCTGCATATTATGCGACTCCACATGGGCTCCTGAACCAAAACTCTTAAGATGAAAGAAGGGAGGAGGTGAGATGAGATATGAGAGAGCAAAAGGGGATCGGTTATGGCAAGTTAGAAAGCAGGATATAACACAGAAGGGGGGAGGAGAGAAAAGGAAAATGAAGTGTGTCATAGAAATTACCTGTAAGCACTCAAAATAACCCAGATGAGTTAAAGAAACAATATACAGTATATCGGAGACCGCACCTTCACAGAGAAGTCAGGAAGAAGTGTCACAACAGAAAGTTGTGTACTGTACATTTTTATAGCACCTCGAGGAAAAATAAATCACATGATTAGCTTCTGTGCTACTCATGTAAGAAGTTTGATTGGTCAACAGGTCGTAACTGTATTTCTGCTCTATATCTGCTACCACATCTAATGTGCAACAAGCTCTACTTTAATGTCCAATAGCGCGTGATCAAGTAGCGCGTGAATGTAGATTGAAGTTCTCGCCGGTACTACTGGGCTACCCCAACCTTCATTGCTTGATATTGTTCTTTTCCCACCCACAGCTTAATGCGTCCCTGAACACACGATTGAATGCCTGTATGGTGTAGAAAGAAATGAGTTTGAGTTGTTGTTCCCACTTAAGGGTGCAATCACGTGAATTTGACCAGTCGGGATCTTGTATTTCCGATTATTCTGACACCACTATCGCAATGTTAATGAAAGTGAAACAGCATTGCCACATGTCAACAAATCGAGCTGTGATTAGAGATATTTGATACCCCACATAGATGTACCGGCAGGGATACATAGCCTACAGTAGTGCACAGATGCCGTTTTCATGGTTGCCACGCATAGTGCCTGGGGTTTACTCATAGAGCGCTTGTCTGCATGAGGAGCACAGTCAAAAATATGGATGCTCATGCCCTCTCTCTGACCTTAGCCTTTACACCCTGCTCTTCAAAGTTGACACACAAATGCTTCATGTCAATTTACTTTCACGGAAGACAGTATTGAGCAGAGGAGAAGACAGAGGCGGAGACGAGGGAAGAGGACGGTAGATAATAGGAGAGGGAGGGAAAGGAGGAGTATGGAGAAGAAGGAGATCACGGGGGATGAGATGAGACAAGAGGAGAGACGAAGGGAGGAGACGTGTCTCTCAGCAACAGGCTTTTGCGTCTATCAGTTTGGATTACACACGCTGAAAATCCATGTTCACACTTTGCTTTGCACAGCTTGGATGTTTGCTTTCTTTTCACCATCAAAACTTGTCGCAGTTGGAAGTGATTTAAGTACCTTTCCAAAGAAGAGTCAACACACTTAGGGATGATTATGCATTAAAAAAAATTACTCCTTTCACAAGACCAACTGTTTGATGAAGAGAAGAGATTTCATGTCGGAACATCCTGGCGTGTAATCTGTGAGGATACTTTCAATATGAGAGGGCTTTTAGCAGTCTGTGATAGAACCAAACATGCAGTAGGAGGCCCACTGTGGTGTCAAATTGATGTACCGATGGAGTCATGTTGGTACAGCGAAAGCTTCACCTTGAACACATTCATTTGAACTTTTTTAATGTTCAATAGCGCATTCTTGTAAGTAATTGTGGACTCACCTCAAATGCTCAAACCATTAGTACGTAAAGTTTATGTGAAAGTAAAGAAAGAAGGAAATGGCGACATTGAAATACTTCAAAAATCCAAATACCAAGCATACATAAGTGTGCTTTTTCTGTTATTATTGTTGGTATAGTAACAGTCTGTAGAGTTATTTTAAGACACTGGAAGGAAACGAAACTGAAAGAGTGGGTGGTGGAAACAGCATTTTACAAATATGTGCTCAGTAGAATAAGTGGGGATCAAGATGAAAGGTGTCTCATCTGGGACCGGTTCTGGGATTACATTAAAATAAAAGAAAGGTCTAAATAGATTTCAGTGTCCTCTGTGACCATGTGATCCTGTAGTAGGGCTCACGATATGTGTATGACATGTTTTCCCTTTGTTGTGGTTTTGTTTTTGTTTTCCTTCTGGATTTATTCATTTACTTGTTTATTTTTACTGGATTTAGGTACTGGAGTGTACCTACATAATATAAAAAAACAGGTCATGTGATCACAACACATCACATGGAAACAATAAATCACCAGTTTCATCATGATACAATATTATATTGAGTCTTGTGACGACGATACGATATTTGCTGATATCACAAAGTCTGCCACGATACGATTTCTATTCAATTCAGGGTCCTTAAAACAACATGAGATGATATCATATTTCATATACATATTTAACACAATCAGTTATATTTATATCAACTCACAAAAAACAGCTAAATTAAAACTTGACAGTTTTATTACTGGGCTCTTCCAGACATTTAAATGAAAAATTATTTATTCTTTTTAAGACAAATAATAAGAAATAGACCTATCAAAATAAAGGATCTTAAAGATGACGATATGTATCTATGTTTTCATTTTGCATCGATGATATTGGATCATTGATCATTGAATCCATATATCGATCTAGATCGATGTAACATTACACCTCAAGTACCAAGCCCTTCAAAAACCAATACAAATTAAAATAAAAAAATAAATAAATTGATGTACTGGATGTAGCCGTGCAAAACTTTCTTCCCAGAAGCCTTATTAAGAAAGATGGTATTTTCTTTTCTGCTTGGTTTAAAGCGCCGGGTTGTTTCCCCAAAGGGAGAGCAGAGAAATCTGAATTATGAGCACTAAAAAATTTATTCTCTCCCATTTTTCTTTAACCAGATTGAAGAAAACCACAGAAGAAGAAGCAGACAACTATCCAGGGAGGAGGAGGAAAGAGGGTATTTGAGTTTTTCTGGTAAGTTGGAAACATTTCTCTTTAATTCTTTCCCATCACATCATCTTCACCAACATCATTTTCCAAAACAGTGTGAACTTCCTGCCTCTCAGAATCAAACGTTCTTGTTCTTCTCAAAGGCATTTCCCCTCCCCTTAGGATGTGAACACACACAAATGTCAGTCTGTTTGCCATGCCTGGCAAGTGTCTCCAGTCCAAATATCTTCATCTGTGCTGCTGCCAGAATGTGAATGTATTAATATTAACACTCTCTGTAGAGCTACGACTCTTTCTGTTTCGGTCTCTGTTGTGATGCCGGCTCCTTTTACTCCAGCTGTAAGCCAAAGGTCACCGCTTGCTTGACTGGCATTTGTCCACAGGCAAAGTGTCTTTTTGTGTCGGCCTCCATTTTGGCAGCGAGGTTTGGCAACGCTGTGTTTCAAGTGTCCGACTGTCTGTTTGATGCATATGGTTGTCACGGTAACACACCCTCTCATCCTCGCCCACTGCTGTGACAGTGGGCGTCAATACGTAGAAATCACAAAATAGCACTTAGAGCCTATATTGTGCCCGGCGCCTCACTCTTATTGACACATAATGTGTCGTAATGGAGCGCGCAGAGGTAGGAAAGTTCCCTAATGGCGGTCGCACAATTAAAAGCTAAAGTAGCTCCCTTAAGCACAAGGTCTCAGTGTGCATTAGAGCCCAGAGAATTGACTCACAGGTTTTTTTTAAATGATGACCATCAGTAACCTTTGGTGCATCCCCTCATTCGGCGGTGCTGAGAGTGTGTCTGTGATTCAACGGGGAGTTGATGTAATGCCCTGTGAATGGAGGTGACACGGTGTGATGTGTGTCCACCGCCCAGCGGAGTGTGAAGGGAGGATCCCACCTCGGCCTTCGCAGCACGCCGAGCCGAGAAGGGAGGCTGCACGCACAGCCGAGTGGAGAGTTAAGGGACTCTGACGGCTCGGAGCTCATCTACCTCTGCTGTTAGTGCTACGCTTGTTTTATTTTTGACGATGGGAGGGGGTGTGGGCTCGCTCTCTCTCTCAGTTTATCCATTTATGTGCCTGTTTCAATCCTTCGCTTTGCCTCTGCCTATCTGTCAGTCTGTTTGTTTCTCTCCTGTCATCCCGCTGTGGCAGTCGCTTGTTGTTGTGAATGTGTGCTGCAGGCCAGAGAGGCTGAGTCCACAATTTTTCAATGGCCGAGTCATAGAGGGCCACACTTAGGAGCTGCACACCGAATGTGCGGTTTGAAACACAGTGAGGCGTGAAGCGTCCATTGTGAGCGGGCAGCATTCAGGTCCCAGGCCCTTCAATAGAAGGCCACAGAGGTTTCTGTTTACCTCCATAAGGGCTGTCTTTCACCGGTTTCTCTCACGTGGTCGTCAGGGAGTGTGGTATTATTGTTTGTGTGTTTTAATGCCAAGTGGGGGGAGGTGGGAAAACAGATTGGGGATCAGCCAATCAGAGCAATAGCTGTGATATTGTTAACTCTACATGATTGATTACAAAACCCAGTCTTTTCATATCCAGTGCAGTCAGAAAGCATTTGTGAATTGATGCATTTTCCATTTGACTCTGCTCCAACTCATTGGAATTGAAATGAAAATGTGACTGTGAGGTTAAAGTGCTGACTCTGGCTTATGGCATATTGGATGAACAGAAGGACACGCAGCCCTTTTAAAGCCAGCAGAGTGCTGCAGGACAACAATCCTCAACACACAGAAAGAGGCCACCAAGAAGTTTTATGGCCAAACTCTTGATTGTCCACCTGACCTCAGGCCAGCTCATCATGTGTTTCACTTGCTCGCTGATGGCAAAAAGCCCCATGAAACAAGCGAGAAGTGCAGATGGCTGCAGTACAGGCCTGGCAGAGCAACACCAGGGAGGATGCCAGTCCTCTAGTGATGTCTATGGGTTGTAGAATCCAGCCAGTCATTTTCTGGACTATATTCGCAACCAAATATTAAATCTGATGAGATATTTTGAAGAAAAGAAATCCAATATGGTCCCCGGTTAATGTCCGGCTGGGGATATTAGTTTGTTTCACATCAATCTCCTTCTCTCCCCCTCATTTCCTGTAAAATCTCTAATAAGGTCAAATAAAAATCTGAGTTGGGTAGAGGAGCCAAAAACTGTACTCAAGTAAAAGTGCTGTTGTTTTGCAAAAAACTTCTCAAGTAGAAAAACACTGGCACAGTACTGTCTTATATTTGTATTTGATGTGGATATGACTGGAATTGTTTCAGACACAGATGATCTTCCTCAAGTAAAGTGAAGTGAGTCTTCATCTCCTGATTAGATAACCTTCCACATATACACCAGACAGTACTCCCAGTCTGTATCTCTCAAGTGTGATCACTAAATATTACATTAATATTATATTATGGGCTACTCTAGTATACATAATAAGTAAAGATTTTTCAAAATTACATTATTTGCTTGTTGTCTCCTATATTATATTATTATGTGGAAAATAAATCAGCAAATCTGAAAATCTCTCCAATCACGTCTCAGTCGGCTCAGAGTCCGCAGTGTTCTCTGATGTACTGACTTCAGACCAGCGTTCATTACCGGAGCCCACTGTACTGCGTGCTAATGCCATAACATTAACAATACTCCTGCAGTAGCTTCAGTATGGTGGGAGAGTGGCAGCAGACCTGGGAGCAGCTGACCACCTGCCTCTTAATGGATTATGAATGCATAAAATAATAAATAAAAGTATCACGATGAATGCATCTAAATATAATGAAGTAAGAGTAATAATTTTTCTCTAAAAATCTACTGAAGTAAGAGTAAAACGTATGCTGCATCAAAACTACTCTAACAAGTAGAATTTACTCAAAAAAGTTACTAGAGTACATGTAATAGAATAAATAGAGCTGCTACCCACTTCTGATAAAAATGCCCCCAAAACACTCGGATTACTACTAAAAATACTTTTCTTTTGTTTCCTACTTAACATTGTGCTCACCATAGTAATTGCTGGGAATCAGGATCACGGCATCATTACTACAGAGAAGGTCAGTGTTTACAGCAGGCGGTTTGGGCCGTCATATCAATTTTTGGCTTTTGATTTGTCTCAAGTAAGTTTGGCTAACCTATAAGGGTTTGTTTGTTTCTTACCCTGCATGACTTCTCTTTAACAATGTCGCCATTTTCCCACATCTCATAAATTAACAGGTGAGTACAATGTTGAAATGTATGAGACCAGAATTTCCCCTTTAATTTGTCCAATTATACGTTTTGTCCCCTAAAATGTTCGAGGCTACACAAAACAATGGGTATAATTCTTACACAGTTTGTGAGATGTGAATGGAAACACTTCCCAATTAAAGCTTAGAGTCGGCATTTTAAACTCAGAGTTATTGTTTAATTTCAAATGCAATGCACTGGAGTACAGAGCCAACAAAATCTGTCTTAATACTCTCACTTTAGAAACAACTACTCGTACCATGTAGTTAGTTTTCTCCAAATTAAAACCCTAAGGAGTGGAATCTGAGCCACTGACTCTCTCACAAAAAACTCTTTTCCATAAATGCCAGCGTACATGAACAGTGTCGTCTGTGAAGCAGCATCGTTCTCGCACAAGGTTAGAAAGCAGTGATATTACTCAGCAGCAGTTCTGAGATCAGACGAGTAGCAGATGAGTAAAGGGATTCAAACAGGCACCGAGGGCCCGTGGGCTGCTCCCAGCACGCACGGTTTCAGATGAACGCGTCAAGATATTTCTTAGGTATCACTTTTGGTACCAAGCCTGACAATTCTGTGACGGTTCTCTGTGTCAACACTCCTGTGTGCGTAGAAATGTGTGTGGGTGTGATTGAGTGGATGTGTGTGTGCGTCTCTCAGTGTCTCTGTGGCCACATGAGAAGCAGAGACAGGGAGGTGCAGGGAGAAGTGTCAGAAAGAAGGACATGAATAAACAAACAGATGAATAGATGGATACAAAGACAGTGAGGGAGAGAAAGAGGCTGAGTGATGTGAGAGAGGTTGGTGAGGCCCCTCCTGAGGGGCTCCCGCTCTCCTTCTCCTTCTTCCATGGTTGTGGAGAAAGCCGACTTCACGCACAACTGACTCACAACGCTGTTCAGCAGACAGCCAGGAGAGTCTGAGGAGACACCGATCTATATCCGGCTCTGCAGCTCCATCTTTATTTCTCTTTTCCCAGCTCTTTTCACCTTCTCTCACCTGCACAACCTTCCTCCAGGCCTTGTTCTGCCTGCACTGCCCTCTCTGTGCAATTATCTGCTCCAGCCTCAGAGATTTTTCCTTTTTTCACACCGCTGAATGCATCTCTACTCATTCCTCTATATTTTCGGGCTGCAGTATCCCAAATCTGAATTTTGCTGTTCAATACGAAGATTTGACTCTTCGTTCCTTTTTTTTCTTCCATATAGACCTTTTCAAACTTAATAACATAAACACACTAAATGGGCCGCTTTGTATTTCTGTCGCAATGCTTGTTAATTCATAGATGACAGGAAATAAACTTGGACCAAAGCTGTTGCCCTAGCAACAGAATGGAAATGAAAAGGTTTATATAGGCTATCTGGCAACCAGAAAATCTACTGGCATGACTTACAGTGATGAGTGCGTAGTAGTAGTAGTAGTAGTAGTAGTAGGAGTAGGAGTAGGAGTAGGAGTAGTAGTAGTAGTAGTAGGAGTAGGAATAGGAGTAAGAGTAGTAGTAGTAGTAGTAAGAGTAGGAGTAGTAATAGGAGTAGTAGGAGTAGTAGTAGTAGTAGTAGTAGGAGTAGGAGTAGTAATAGGAGTAGGAGTAGGAGTAGTAGTAGTAGTAGTAGTAGGAGGAGTAGTAGTAGTAGTAGGAGCATATTCATTTGTCAGCTAGCCTGGCTCTGTCCACAGTTGTAGTTTATCAAGGAGTTATAAGCTGGAACTATTTCTTTGACAGAGCCAGGCTAGCTGTTTCCCCCTGATTCCAGTCTTTATGCTAAGCTAAGCTAATCGGATTCCTGGCTCTATTTATCATTTATCATCTTCTCATCTAACTCTTGACAAAAAAAGCCAATAAACGCAATTCCTCATATGTCGAACTATTGCTTTAACAGAGTGATCCAAGGAACTGGATTTCTCATTGAGCTAAAGAAAAAAAAGATGTTCACACAGAATACTTGACTGGCCTGAGAAGACAGATATGTTTTTGAAGTAAGATAGTAGAGTACTGTAGTCTACTCGCCTATAGTGTTTTTATTATTCATATAGACAGAGCGATAGGAGTAGAGGAAATAGAGCCACGGTTATGATTGCCCTACATGTGGTTTCAAACCCAGTTAAAGCATATCTTCTTACATTGTCCATACAAAAAAATGTTCTATCAAAGTACAGAATTGTACAGAGACTGATTAAAGCTCTTTATGTTTCATCTTTCTTTACTTGATATGCCTTCTTCACACCGTGGACGTAGTATCGACGTGGCTCCAGGACAGAGAAGATTGTCCTCACACCATCGTAAGCTGGTGGGATCTATCTGTTTCGGAGGAGCCTCTAAGAGACCGAATGATTTATGTGGCTGTTAGGCGTAGGTCCTGGTCCAAGGCCAAGTCTATCTGCTCATCAATATAAACAGCCTGCTCTCCAGGTGTTGTGGTGGAATACAAATGGCTGAATTTAGATGTAACCCCTCGCTCACCTGCATCTCAGCCAATAATAATGAGAAATCTCTCTCTCTACCTGCGGAGAGTAAAGGAATGAGGTATGAAACGTGAGAGCACACTGCAATAACAAGCTATATACTCTACATTTATCTCAGGACTTCTAATGCTTGGTCAATTACATCACGCCTCTATCTACCAATATTTAATTTTTTCTGTTTGTAGATTTTATTTCCACACTATTGGATGTTGAATTATAAAATAGCTTAACCGACTAAATTTATGCATCTTTGTGGATTGATTCGTTCCTTTACGTTTTATCAAATCTGAATTTCGAAACCCTGCCCTGTTCACAAATGATTGCACGCCTGCGTTTGAATCCCACTGTTTAATGTTTAATGCTATATTTAGGTGACCATAAAATACATTTATTCATTCGTCATGCGTAGACAACGGAGGCTGAGGTGGTTCCAGCAGAGGTACTGTACCATTATCTGTTATGGCAGTAATTCATTCTCCCGTCATGTTTGACCCTGAGGGCATAAACACACTGAAACACCCCTGGTCTCCTTTCCTGCAGGCGAGTCACACACACCTTGTCCAGCCACGCTGCTCGACCTCCCAGCGCCGACCTTTTTCTGTACACGCACCGTCAGAAAAACCTTCCACTAAAGCCTCGCCCAGCCATTATCCAACACTCAGCAGGTACTTCTCCTGCATTAGCGACCGGTCTCATCCCGTCAAACACAGACGCAGGACAGAGGCTGTTATGGCGGAAGCCGGGCGGACTGTTAGTGTTAAACGGGAGCAATGTTTCCTCCGGAATCACCATTTGACAAATGAGCGCTGATGGAGCAGTTCTTGCCGGGGCCATTATTTCTGATGGGGCCAGACGATCTGTAAGGATGGAGCACTGTTTGTCTGAGCTGCGACGCCCTCCGGGCCAAACACCGAAACTCACTCGAAACCCACTCAAACTCTCCACATGATGGATGGAAAAGGGAAAATTTCTAAGCTATAACACCAGGAAACTTTTTTTTTTTCCCAGTTGTGAGTCTCTCAGTGGTGAGATTTCACGTCACGTCTTCACTTAACTTGAAGAGGGAGTTTTACATTTGCAGCACATAAAGGGACTTCCATTATGAGAAAGCTAAGCCCTTTATTAGTATCATTAATACTCATTAGCCAACGTTTCAGTCATCCAGACCCATGAGATGGATGGAAACATGTTCACACTAAGCCTTGGTGAAGCGCTATCAGTCAGTCACCACCAGGGGCTCGCCTGTGTATTCTTTAATCTTCAACATTCTCTATTTAATTTCACAAAAAAACAGCATTTCAAATAAAACGGGGTCATCCAATTACTTGTTCGCAAAAAAATACTTCCATTCGCTTAAGGGAGATGTTTATCCTTCTCCCTGTTATTTCACTTTTGGTGAAATATCACAAGTTTCTCAGCCTCAGAACTTAATTAGATCAAATTCCATCAGAAGTCGTCGGATGGGGAAGATTTAAAATGAAAATCACAGCGCCACTCTTCAGTTGAAATACAGTCAGAGGAGTTTACTCAGGGCTATCTTTGATGAATTGTTCACCTCCCCCGAGTTGTTTGTTGAGTTTAGCATATGAAAACCTGACCGGTGAAATAGAGTGGCCATAGCTCAAGCCGGCGTAATCAAAGCTCATTGAGACTTGGCTGAAGGAGAGTGTTTGGATCAGTGCAGTTGGCACACACACACATTTTCACATTTCTGCATGTGTTATTTCGGTGTCTCGTGTGGATTATATTCTGTGTGATTCAGTTTTCATACACTAACAGGTTGGAGGAATGCCGTGTGTCTTGTTTCACTGCTTCTGCGTGATTAGAGTGATGGAAATATGTCTAATATTCAACCAAAACCAAAAGTGTCACTTCAAGTCGATTCATCACTTTGATAGACTATTAATTGCCAGCAGTTTTGATGATATATGATGTTATGTTATGTTTGCAAAAGAACATTAACCGAAAACAAGGAGAGATGTTATGTACCAGGTTTTAACAAATTGCTTGTCTCTGGGCAGGTAGGTAGAATAATGAAATAGTAAGAAAATGTGACATTTCAAGAAAATTTGACATTAAAAGAGACTAACAAATACTCCCCCAACCATCCATCTCCAACCCACACAAGATTACACACAAGACCGGACATTAAACATGTATTTAGATCAATTGTTTTAAGTAATTTCTAGAGCAAAAATTATAAAAAAATTTCTCGGTTGCAGTTTCACAAATGTGTGCTGCTGTTTATTTCATCAACAAAAACTATGTCAAAAAAATATTCATTTACCTTTTTTCCACAACAAAAACGACTAACACAAAAACAGCAATTTTTGAAAACTAGAACTACGATGATAATTATTACAGTGTTTGTAAAATAATAAAAACTAAATGACGTGTCCAGTTTGACAGAAATTATTATTACTGCTACGCATGTACAGAGTGAATATACAAATGATGCAAGTTTGTGCGGAAATGATTAATCAATTAATCAATTAGTCAGTCTTCAAAATACTAATCATCAACAATTTAGCTAATTAATGAATCATTTGGAGTAATTCATTCAGTTTCTCAAATATAAAATTTGTTGCTTTTACCTGCCAACATTGTTTCCACAACCAAAACAATACTACAACATACTACAACTCAACTTTGAGAACTAAAACTTTGACAGAAAGTGACATTTATGTCAACAAATAAAAACTAAACGATGTGAAAGATGGACGACTGCACATATAAATTAATGGTAACACTTCCTATGACGCCCACGTCTATAATGAATAATACACATACTTAAAATGTCTTATAATTGATTACTGCAACTAAAAATTATTTTAATTTTCGATAAATCTGTCTGTTATTGTCTTGATTAATCGATTAGTTGTTTGGTCTATAAAATGACAGAAAATGGTGTAAAATGGCGTTCACTGTTTCCCAAAGCCCAAGACGACGTCCTCAAATGTCTTGTTTTGTCTACAACTCAAAGATATTCAGTTTACTGTCATAGAGGAGTAAAGAAACCAGAAAATGTTCACATTTAATAGTTTCAAGCACTCATAAATATCCGCAATACTTTATAACAATAATCATAACACATTATAAAGCATTTTATAATGACTTATATCATAATACTTGTATAGAAGGTCATTCAATGACTTTTTTTTGCAAAGATCAAAGTGTATTATAATTTCCATAGTTGTAATACATTGTAATCTTTTAATAGTGCATAACAATCATTGTTATAACGCATTATAATGTGATTATAAGTTACTGTAAGTGGTCATTGTTTGCTTTATAGAAAGATTTACCAAATTAATTATTGTTTTGATGCAGTCTGCATGCATCTTCGAAATCGCACATTAATTCTTCCGATTGGTAAAACAGTATCTTCTGCTGCGCCGACATATCTCCTCTTTAGGAGTTTCTCTGCTTCATTTCACCTGTTACACTGATATACAGGATCTTACATTTCACTACTGTTATGTCTCATTTAATAAAAAAAAAAAAGAAGTAATGACAGATTAATCAATCAAGAAAATAGTCATAAGTTGCAGTCATATTTCAAAGCTTCTTTATACTTTTATTGAGTGAAAGCGTAACTCATAGATCCTTAAAATGTAGCTCATAATGTTTTCAGAAGTTGTGTAGCATTTTGGAAGGGTAACTCCTGATTGTGTCTTTCATTTAAAAAAAAGGGCCATGATTTGATTTTCTCACATTTTGAAAGGGCTATTGTTGTGTCCTCTCTGTCTGAAATTGGATGGTGAGTCCTTTTAGAGAGCGGCGAAGGGGAAATGATTTGTATTCACCTGCCGTATCTGAATGGAGCTGAGGAGGGGCTGAGAGAGAGGGGGGGGGCTACTACATAGTGCTTCCTTTATGTGATAATGGATTGCTCTGACATTCACACACATTGTAGTGTGGTGTGTCTATCAGTCAATACTCACCAACTCGTGGGATGAATGGCAAATTTTAAACAGACGCCATTAAAGAACTGTCCTACAGGTGACAGGGTTATGTGTTTCTACGTCTGAATACGCTGCACTAACACATGCAACATATGTGTCTTGTCATCATCCAGTCCTGCAAATGAATCCTTTTTCTTTCTTTTTTTTTTTTTTTTACGTAACTGCACTTTCTTTTATTGGCCCGGCTGGGCAACTGGATTCTTCTGTCAGCCGCACAAAAGAGACAAAGTGGAACCGGGGCCGGGCGGTAATGAGCAACTCCTCTTACAGTGTTACATATAGTCCGGCCTCGGTGTGGGGAAGCCTTCTGGAGACAATGGAGGGTTTTGAGAGGTCTGGAGCCCTCTGAAGCCCCTCTTTGATTGGGTTTCCTGGCACTGGGTTTCCAGTGTTGGGGCTGATTGTGGAGTGGGAGCTGTAGGTTTAGGGAGGGGGTGAGGACCCTCCTCCGCGCTGACCTTTCACAGACACAGGTGGGGTGAAGGGGCTTGCGGAGGAGGAGGAGGAGGAGGAGGAGGAGAAGGCCTATTGTGGTGCCCTGTGAATGTAGAGGTGGCACTCAATAACACTAGACCTCGCTGCCTCTGTCCACCTGCCGGGGATTTTCTCACCACTGCTCTATCACTGGCAAATTACATGTTCTGGCAACAGATTCTCCCAGCACACTGTCAGTCTTCAGGCTTTGTTATCTGATGTTGTCGGTAGATTTTTCTAGACTACTGCTATCATATATTGCTCTTTTTTTAACCCATGCTAGCGGCATGGGTCTAGGTAGGACCGTCCTTGACCAAAGAAATTCTTAGGCGACTAACACAAATGTGATTGAGTTGATTTAATCGACAGATCTGTAAAATAGTTTCTTCACAAAGATTCACATGAAAGCACCACTTTAACACTTGTGTTTACTAGAGATGTGCTATTAAGTTTCGTAGTCTAAAATAAATCATTCAGCATGAAAAAAGCTTAAAAGATTGTAGTCAACTAAGACCAAAACAAACCATCAGTTGACTAATAGACTAAGAGGGGGCAGCCCAAGCGCTGGGAATGGCAATGTTGGTCTGTCAATCCACCTCTTTGGTCCAGACTGAAATATCCCAACAACCATTTGATGGATTGCCACATTTAACACAGGCATTCATGGTCCCCAGAGGATGAATTCCTATGACTTTGGTGGTCCCTTGACTTTTCCACTATTGCCACCAATAGTTAATCATTTTTGGCTGTTAGTGAAATATCTTGATCACTGATAGATGGATTGCTATCACATCTTTTAGAGATATCCATGATTCCCTAATATTGAATCCTAAAAACTTTGCCGATCCTCTAACTTTGTGATTTTGAGTGACGTGTCTCAATAATTGCTAGCATGCTAACATGTTAAACAAAGATGGCGCTCATGGTATAAACATTTTACCTGCTAAATCAGTGGGCTACTTCCTGGTTCTGAAAAGTGAAGCCAATGCTGAAGTGCCTTAAACTTGCATTCTTTCTAATAGCCAGCAGGAGGCGACTCCGCTGGTTGCAAAAAGAAGTCTGATTGTATAGAAGTCTATGAGAAAATGACCCTACTTCTCACTTGATTTATTACCTCAGTAAACATTGTAAACATGAGTTTATGGTCTCAAGCGCTAGTTTCAAGTCTTCTTCAATACAGCATGATGTTCATTTAGTAAGTTATGGTCCCATTTAGAGTCAAAGCAGGGTATGCTTTAGGGCGTGGCTACCTTGTGATTGACAGGTCGCTACCACGGCGTTGTCCGGTCTCGGTGCTGTGCGTGTTTTCGTCTTACAACTTTAACCCTTTCACTGTGTGTTTTAAGTTCATGAAAGTTAATTGTAACATTTTGGTCCCCTGAAAATGTCTTAGTCAGCGTGCTCTTGTGCTTAGCTCCACCCTCTCGTTTCACTTCTGGTTGCAAAAACCAAGATGGCAACAGCCAAAACACTGCACTCAAGGCTTCAAAACGGCAGTCTACAAACCAATGGATGACGTCACAGTGACTACGTCCACTTCTTTTAGTCTATGTGCTAAATATGAGCATGTTAGCATGCTGAGCATTTAGCTCAAAGTAAAGCCTCATAGTGCTGCTAGCATTACTGTAGACTCTTGTTTCAGCGTATTTTAGATGTCTATTCATTCTTACAGGTATCTTTGTAAAGACTGCATGATTAAAAGGTCTTTTTCTGTCATCTCTTTTACTTGAAGTGCCTCTGAGTCACTTTTCACACTGCGGATGAATTGCTGCATGCTGTTTAGTCTGATTATGAGAACTGACATGGCCTCAGGGCAGAGAAGATTGTGCTCAATAAGACTAGACCTCGCTGCCTCTGTCCAGCTGATACTTTCTCGCTGGCAAATTACATGTTCTGGTAACGCGCAGTGGAAAGTGATTGTTCCAGCCCACAGTCAGTCATGCTTTGTTATCCGATGTTGTCGGCAGATTTTGCTCGACTGAATGGTACCACACAAAGCATAGGCGGCTCTAAATGACTCGTCGCTGCCTGCCTGCCTCTACTGTATCAGCACAATTCAAATTCCACCAGAACAGTGTTTATTATACAGTAGCGCTTTTCCAGAAAAGCCTGGTTGCATTAACTGTTGACTCTGAGCAATCACACACAAACACTGTTTCTCCGCGTTACCCCGGCAGACATTGCCCACAGGAGTTCATTTGCTGCAAAACATTCACGGCTGCTGGTCGTTGTGTGTCCGGGGTGAACATTTCCTCCACCGCCTGTCTCACACACTCTTCTTGTTGCACCCCTAAGCTTAAAGTAAACTTCACATATTGGCCCCATCGTGAGAAACCCTTCACATGTGGAGTAAGCCATCCGGTGCGGACACGGTGGCAAACTGAGATTCTAATCATACCTCTTTTGTTGAGCTCAGAGGAGGTTGAGACGTTTTTGGGGGGCAGAGCAGATGCCAAGCGTACAGTTTCTCTCCAAGGTTACTTATGAGATGACAAATGGGTCTGGGCCTCTTTTGTCCTCTTTCCCCCCGCTACATATATGTCTGTTTTTGATGAGAGGGTTGACATCTTTTTGTCAGCATGGAGATCTGAGGATTGCCATGGATACAGAGTGCCCTTTTGGAGTGCAATTTTGAGTGGCTCTGCTCTGCTGAAAGCTGTATGGAGTGCCCCTATATTTAGCTTTTTTTCCCCTGCATTTGCAGAACTATAAGTCTCGTGGATTATATTGTATAACTATAATAACTATTTGTCTCTCTTTCTCACATACGCATGGGTGTTTCTCTCTGCTGTCTCAAAGGATTTGCTCGTCTTCCCACAGCAGATTGGTTTTACGTTGATTACTTTTCTCAAAGCTGTTGTGTTTCTGTAGCTAAAGTGTGTTTTGTGACGTTGTATGCCGAAGATTTTGAGAGTCCTTTTTAGCTATTCAGGAAGCCAGTCGGCATGCATTCCTCCCACTCTCCTCCTGCATTTGCTCATGATAATGAACCTCTGCTCAGCATATGAATGGCTGCCTGACCAAAACACACTCATGTGGCAGGCCAAGCGTACTCAAGCTCCGTCTTGAATGTCACGTCCTACACTGACCCACACAATCACGCACAAACAAGGACGATGCAAATATAAGGGAGTATGAATTCACAGGCACCAAATACATGAGGCGGTATTGAAACATCGTCTTTTAAGGAGTAATTACAGTGTGGGGATCTGCTATCAAATAAAGGTCAAGTTCAGATCCACAGTTGCTCGTTCAGCCTTGTGCTGCTTCCCCTCCTGATCTCATTTTAATGAATGCTTTTTAAAAGTGCCTCCACTCACTTAATTCTCCAGTAATGAGCTACTGTACGAGTCAGGTGTCAGACAAGCGTACAAATGCTCTTTGGGGACTTAACTTTTGCCACTGTGCTGCCATTGCTTCTTTATTAGCTTATAATTTATAGCTTTTGCTACATTGTGAGAACTGATTGAAAGACCTCCAATTTGCCACCAGCAATTATCCTAAGGAGGAAGAGAGGGCCTCATCCACCCATCCAATCACGAGGAGGCTCTCAGAGGGAGTGCTGGTATAATGCGAGGACGTGACTCAACAACTATATGTCATATTTAGCTGGTCTGCACTGATAAGATGCAAGCAAAACGCCCTTCGGTTCCATTCAGGTTGAGCAGGCAGGGATTTCCTCCTTCACACAGCAGCCGTCCCGTCTAGCGGCGCTGCTTCTATCTGCATGCTAAAGAGGAGCTCCTTCTCAGAAGCGCCGGCGCCGGCAGTGATTAGCATTTGGGCAGAGGGGACAGGGAGCGAATCCCGGAGTGTTTTTGGCGTGTACACGGAGGAAGCTTAGTGAATGCCAATGTGCGGCGCTCTGTGAAAGGAGGAGGACCAAACAAATTGCCGGACACATTGCATTAGTAGCAGATGTCCATTAGCATTAAGAGTTGTGGTATAGATTGATCGCTCAGGGAGAAGTATTGAAAACAACAAGCAACATATCTTTAAAGGGCTGCTCTAGAGATTTAATATTGCTCTTCCATCAAGTTTACTGAGAATGATCACTGCCTGTTTTTAAATCCCGTCTTAAAACACATTTTTAGTCCCTGGCTTTTAACTCACAGTGAGAGTTGACTTTCTATAAGGCCTGTCAACGTTAATGCGATAATAACGTGTTTACGCAAATTAGTTTTAGCACAGCTAATTTGACACATTAACACACTCAATCTTTCGGAGGTAGTGGCGAGCTCAGTTTTAAAGCTAGAGGAAAGATACTGGTATCATATGAAACTAGAAAACCTAAGGAAACCTGCGCTAAATTTTGTCGTGGAAAAAACTGGCATGGCCATTTTCAAAGGGGTCCCTTGACTTCTGACCTCAAGATATGTGAATTAAAATGGGTTCTCTGGGTACCCACGAGTCTCCCCTTTACAGACATGCCCACTTTATGATAATCACATGCAGTTTGGGGCAAGTCATAGTCAAGTCAGCACACTGACACACTGACAGATGTTGTTGCCTGTTGGACTTGAATTTGCCACGTTATGTTTTGAGCATATTTTTCATACTAAATGCAGTACCTGTGAGGGTTTCTGGACAATATTTGTCATTGTTTTGTGTTGTTAATTGATTTCCAATAATAAATATTAGTATTAAATACTTGATAAATCTCCCTTTAAGGTACAATCATGGACTATCATGCAATTAATCGCAATTATTATATATTATATTAATTCTATATTTTGATTGTACAGCACTTTGCTCAACTGTTGTTGTTTTTAAATGTGCTTTACAAATAAATTTGGATTGGACTGATCAAAATTGTTGTAGCGAAAGCCAAAATAAATCCTAATATGGGACAAGCTTCAAAAACACCAGAGCCTACACTTCCCATAATGCAACCTGATTGTTTTTGCCTGGTAAATGCCACTTTTTTAACTTCACACTGCCAGTTTATACCATATGCTTTCTGTTAAAATGTGTAGCCTCCAAACCCAAACCAAAGTTTATGATCTTGATGTGTAAAATTGATGCAGCTTCCCTTTAACACATCATAGGTGATTGTTTATTATTATTAGGAAATGTGCAAATAATGTGGAATGGATGTCCATGTATCAAAACTAGTTTTAGCTTCTTTATTCATCCAACAAGACAGAAAGGAGAAAGACATGTTTACAGTGGAGCAGATGAATTAAAGATCCTCACTTTATTGTCTGGCATTGTACAGTGCAGATGAAAGGGGCTGCGGCGTGTTTTTGAGCTCTGGGGGTCTCCCCGAACAACAGGACCCCAATTCATATGTTAACCACACCAATTATTTGCATACGGTGCCCCAATTATAAAAGCTAATGAGAAGATTATGGGAAACGCACGCTGAAGCCGGCCCGTGGAATTTGCATTGTGATCCTGTATAGCTGCAAATACAAGTCCGTTGAGAGGTGTTAGTCAAAGCCAAAGTCAAAGCTGAACATTCAACCTCATATACATCACGGATATAATTCATGTCAGTGCTAATGCCTGTCCACTACATTAGCTGTGAAACCGTAGC
Organism: Sebastiscus tertius; assembly: GCA_916701665.1. Lineage (NCBI taxonomy): Eukaryota > Metazoa > Chordata > Actinopteri > Perciformes > Sebastidae > Sebastiscus > Sebastiscus tertius. The sequence goes on along the minus strand of CAKAOH010025981.1, from coordinate 42,090 downwards.
TCACGGAAAGACAGCAATTAAAGACAATAGAGAATGTAATGCTCCTTTCAGTTTATAGAGGACTATTTAGCAGAGTACTAACTTCCAATATGATTGTGACTTTGGTAACCAAATGAAGGACTGTCTCGCTATCTCCTACATCAAGGCCTTTCAAGCGACCTCCCACTTCCCCATAGATGTTTAATGGCACAGAGAAATGGGCACACAGCCTTGGGCGTGAATACCATGCAGTGACATCCTGAGCTGCAGCCTCAGAAAAAATAAACTCTTCCAACCGTATCCGTTTTCTCATCACCACCTTCCTGAGTGCCGAGCCATTCTCGTCATTATACCCTCACATTCAGCCGTCTGTAGGGGATCCCTGCTGCTCCATTAAGGCCATACCGAGGCTCACAAACTCCTGATTTCATGAGCCATCAATAGCACTGATTATAGGAGTTAATTAGGGTGCTTGCTTGGCATGAGAGAACGGCTTTCTCTCTCATGATAGATGTTAAAACTGTACAGTACCGATGCAGCAGAAGTGATTCTGTCAGTGTTGCAGCAATGCATCACTATTGTTTGGCACAGACAATGGCAATACCTTCGCTAGTGGTTAGCATATGGAGTAGTATTATCTGTTGCTGTAAGGGAAATTCAATTGGGCTTTTTTCCCTGCTGACTGCTATTCATTTACACCGTGGTGTGCTTCAATTCTCAGTGCTCGTGCCCCCGTCAGCTCCATCTGGGTACTCAGACATGTCCCGACCCTCACGTCCTGCGGCCGGCCTGCATGAATATGTCTTTGCTTATGTGTGTGTGTGTGTGCGTCGCTGTAATGTGCTACGTCTCTGACATGTGCACAAAACCAATTAGTTTTGGGATGGTGAAGTAGCTGGCCATGGGAAAATGACAATGGAGTAATTGAAGAGGCTGGCTGAATGAGAGGCCAGACAGCTCAATGCAGCTTTTACACAAGCGCCGAGTGTTTTCTCCACGGACAGAATGAGCAGAGAGAAAAGCAGGTCCTGAGTGAAGGTGGTCTTATATAGTTGTAGACTGTAATTAACATTAGAGCCTTTCATTTTGCTGACATTGATTTTTACTGAAGAAACACCGCTAGTTAGGTTTTGTAGTGACATTTAAAGGGCCTTAACAGTGGTTTTTGCACGATTTAGTTCATTTAATACAAATCACATTTACCTTACATCACAGCTTACCATTTTGCGAACCATGCTGTTTCCAATCATTCCAGGCAGCCATTGACTTGCACCACCAGTTAGCAACTAGCTGTTGAACATAGAGGAAGATTTAGCAGCTAAAGAGACAGATAACATCTGTTTTTACAATTAACACTTGAAATGATGAAGGCACTTGCAAATGACAAGTTAGTACAAAATGTAAACCATGCTTTGGTTTCATTGTCATAACTGTTTGAATGTGTTTTGTGCGTTTAGAAAAGTGTCATATGTTGACTGAATGTTTAACCCATAGACTGTATATAAAGATGGAAGACATGACATCTCCCCAAAAGTGAAGCCAAAACATCTTAATTGCCCCCTGGTGGCTGGCTGCAGTATAGGTCATAAATCCCACCTCCTTCCAGGAAACACTCGTGAGATGGTTAATGTTAGGCATTGACCTTGAATAGTCAAGGTTAGGATAGGTCCTGGCAGAGAGTTTTTTCAAGTTTTTGCCAAATTTTGCAACTTGCGGGTTACCTTCTAAACATGACCGATGGGACATGAGCCAAAATAAAAAGTCAAAGTACACATCAAATCATTTTTTCCCAAAGATAAATTTTGTCATTTTAGGTAGTTCTTATCACACTGATGAATGTTTACTGATAAGTTTGCTTTTAATTAGTTATTTGATGCTATAAAAAGGGGGTGAGACGTCATGATTGACAGCTGAGCGAAGTAGTCGCGGAGCCAGACGCTCGGGAATTGTACGAGAGAAGAGGTGTAACTTTAGCTTTCCATAACCATCACGAGTCTGTGTAATAGAACATAATGTCAATTTGATCATAAATGTAGTCATAGAGATATTTTTGTTATTGTGATATTTTATGTCTTTATATACAGTCTATGGTTTAACCTGTATCTAAATTTGTTGAATGGAACTGCCTAAGGATGCAAAATGAATTTCAGTGTAAACTGACAATAAAGTTGTATAGTATCGTATCATATCATATCGTATCATATCATATCGTAATGCACTGCATGGCATGGCATCGCTTCGTATCGTATCGTATCGTATCGTATCGTATCGTATCGTATCGTATCGTATCGTATCGTATCGTATCGTATTGTATCGTATCGTATCATATCATCAGATATGATACGAGGAGGTGTTAGAGACCAAAACAGAGCTTAAAGGACAGTGAATATTGGACTTACATTCATCAAAAAAATACTTCAAATGTATGATAATGTTTCTCTGCATCTGCTGAGTGTTATAAATTAGCAACTGTTTCACCTTTTCAACTTAAAAGTTGATGATATATTAATGTGCTGCTTGTTTCTATTGCCCCCTTTAATACTTTGGCAGTTGTCATGATGAGGTAGTGCCTTCAGTTACTATTGTATTGAGTTTTTTAAGTGAGACAGTTGCTCCATTTATAATCCGCTCGGCCTCATCTGTTTAGAAAAATAGCTAAAATTCCTCCATGGAAGTGTCCGCACCAACCTGCCATGTTTCTTTCCAAGAGACCATTTTCCCGTTCGATTTTATCTGCTGTCTGACAGCTTTTGGGCACAGCACTCCAAACAGTCCTGTGTGTTTATCTCGGCCTCAGCAGTCTGTGCCGAAATGAGCTTTATTGACTTTGGCTTTTCTAGTTCCGTCAGCACAAGATGCATGGGAAGGTTCAACAATTGTGATGGATATTTTTCTGATTGCGTGTCCCCTCGACGAATTGTGTATTCAAATGAGAAGTGGGCTTTGAACTGTAGTTCCCTCTTTAAGATGCAGAAGCTAGCTTAAGCTGAAAATACATTCATTATGCAAGCTTATGCCTCATGCTACATCGGTAAAATGAAGGTTTTAGAGTTAGGAATATGAATACTCCACTACTTAATTTAAATAAGGTAAAGCCTGGCTGTTTTTGATCATTTGGATGCTTACTATTCAGGCAGGATGTCAGTAGTTTCACGTCTTAAGAGCCCCACTTGAGTTCTCACCGTCGTCCTACTGTGAGAAGGATGTAAGGGGTTGGTCCCGTATCACTGCAGCTCATGGGGATAATTATAGCACACAAATGAATACAGGCCCACACATACAGTATGCACACAGACACACACACATGCTGACCGGCTTGAGCTGAGCTGCTACACCTCATTAAATTGGGAAATGAATCCTGGATGAAGCCCTGGCTCCTTTCCAGATAAGAATCGCCAGGCTGTCGAGGATTCACCCGTAAAATGTATAATTAACACATTTATTCTCTTGCTGTCACAGCGTGCCCTTCTTTTTTTTAACATCACCTGTGAGAGAGCTCTGCCAAGTTAGGTATTTTATGTAGGTTTTTTTTGTTATTTTACAAATTATAGTGATCTTAGGGCTGGGCGATATGGAGAAAATCAATACCTCGATATTGATATTGTCGGGTTGACCATTGACTAAGTGGGTATAGGGAAATAATAAAACAGATATAACAGTCTGGTAAGTTCAGGAAATGACATCACTTTACTGTAATGGAGCCTTTAAAACCAAGAAAAGACAACACTTATTCCATATTACAATATCTAAGATGATATCTAGTCTCATATCACAATATTGATATAACATCTATATATTTCCCAGCCCTAAGATGATCTCAACAACTTTTTACATCAACAAAATGTAATTGGCACTGAAAAATTATTACAATGCAATACAGTATGTTACTAATCGCCATGAGTGGATTTTGCATAAATGACATCTGATTGTAAATTCCTAACACATTGCAAATTTAATATAAACATTGATGACAAAAGTGTGTTGCTGCTCACCCCTTCCTGCAGCCTGCAGCCTGCAGCCTGCAAATGAGCCTGATGAAATTGCCCCCTCTGGATCTTTTTATGTCAAATCCCAGAGCCAGAGCTGCCTGACGGTGTACGCGGCAGTGTGATTGGCTGCCCGAGGCGAATAATACGGGCCCTTCCCTAGGGAGGTGTAGTGGAAGCCGGGGGCAGCAGACGTTTGCCCTGGTCTCTTCCCATGCCACCAGACACTGGCCCCAGTATCATGACTGTAGGGCAGCACTAACAAAATTCATCAGTTCCCCAAGGAGGACCAGGCCGGGTTCTGACTGCCTAGCCTCTGGTCCCAGACACAGCCTCCACCACCTCATCTGCAGCCCCGACCCGCCCCACACCCAAAGGCAGGAGAGATGCAGCTCCACTTTTAATGGGCTCGATTTGATTCTTTCATATGGTAACCGGCATTAGTATCCCGAAATTTGATAGTGTGCTTTTGTGATAACGCAGCAAATTAGTCTGCCAGAGCTCTAAATTAAGCTGTGACATTTTAATGCTGTGCCAGCGGACGCCTTGGGTGAGACAGGCAGGAGACCAAGATAAAAACAGGTCAGGCTGCGGTTGTTAAAAGACAGAAAACGACTCCTCCTAAGTTCGGTTTCCTCGTTCTTTTCACTCATCATTTGCAAGCTGCGCTCACATTCATAGGAAAACAATGAATTAAGCGGCTCGTTTCTTTGCGACTGTGCTGAATTATGCAGACGGGTATGAATTAAATTGAGCAAAGTAATTTTGACTCAGTAGTTATTATGATTCTCTGAAGCTCGGGTCACACTGGTTTTGATGACCCTGGTAGTGATTATCCCAACATTTGCGTTTTTGCTATCATTCCTTTTCAACTTTGTCTCAAAAAAATAATTGGCTGTGGTTGGATGAAGGTGTGATACGGCAACACTGAGCTGCCTGGCAACAAGATTCCAAAGCTGGTATGTTCAATACATTTCTCTTCACAGTCCATCCAACACTGGTGTTGTGATGGAGGCATATTTAGGTTATACTATGTATAGGGCTGTCAATCAATTCAAATGTTTAATTGAGATTAATTGCACGATTGTCCATAGTTAATCGTGATTAATCACAAATGAATCACACACTTTGTATTCGTTCGAAATGTACCTTAAAGAAAGATTTGTCAAGTATTTAATACTATTATCAACATGGGAGTGGGCAAATGTGCTTGCTTTATGCAAATGTATGTATATATTTATTATTGGAAATCAATTAACAACACAAAACAATGACACATACTGTCCAGAGACCCTCACAGGTACTGCATTTAGCGTAAAAAATATGCTCAAATCGTTACATGGCAAACTGCAGCCCAACAGGCAACAACAGCTGTCAGTGTGTCAGCGTGCTGACTTGACTATGACTTGCCCCAAACTGCATGTGATTATCATAAAGTGGGCATGTCTGTAAAGGGGAGACTCGTGGGTACCCATAGAACTCATTTTCATTCACATATCTTGAGGTCAGAGGTCAAGAGACCCCTTTGAAAATAGCCATGCCAGTTTTTCCTCACCAAAATTTAGCGTGAGTTTGGAGCGTTATTTAACCTCCTTTACGACAAGCTAGTATGACATAGTTCGATTTTCTAGTTTTATATGTTGTCAGTATAATTGTAGCTTAAAAACTGAGCATGCTACAACCTAAAAATTGCAAGTTGCGTCAATGCATTGTTATCGTGTTAACTTTGACAACCCTAATTAGCCTTTCACCAGTTTGTTCAGACCTGTAAACAAGTTGCCTCGCTTGAACCTGAACACCATGTTGAACTTCTGTCCCCATTGAACGGTGTCTACTAAGATGTCAGAGATCTATGATCCGCCGAGTCACACATGATGTTTCCCTTTACGACAATCTCCTGGAAGAATGAGGGTTCACTGTCTGAAATCTGACCTCATTGCAGATCAGTTTGCTGCGGGCTCAGTCAGTCAATCAAACTGATGAATCTGAGAGTGAAATTGGAAAGTAAAGTGTGTCCCCGTGTCTTCTTGTCCCTTGGCATGTCATCTGCCAGCTGATGTGATCGATATGGCAGAGAAGTCTAATGGCATCAATGGCCACGGCGGTGATTAGCTGAGCAAAGTGAGCCCATGTGGGCCGCGTTGGTCCGTATTGGAGTGCAGTAGATCAGAAAGATAGCTTCCAGCAAACTGCACTGCATGGCACAAACTAACATCGATATGTGGCCAGAGCTATATGTGTGTGTCTCTCTCTCTCTCTCTCACAAACTGATGAACACAAAACAGAACAAACTCAGTGTTATATTGATATAACGTGATGTGCTATTCAACCCAGTAACCTCTGTCCCTGCCTCTATCCTCTTATCTCTGACGCTCTCTCTCATCTCTTCCTCTCCCTGTAGTTGTGAATGTGCACGTGTCCTCAGACAGTGTGACTGAGCAGAGAGGCGGGGCGTCGCTGTATTTGGGGGCAGACCTTCGAGTCACACACCGATGATGGAGAGGAGGAGGATGGACGCAGCACTGCTGCTGCTGTTCCTGGTGCACCTCGCCACTGCGCTGGAGGTCCCACTAGACCGTAAGGCAACACATCACACACACCACACAATGTATTTACAGTATATCTAAGAGAGTGTAAATGGACTGAAGTCAGATCAAAATGTATTGGCAAGTCATTAATGAAGCAAAAGTGCCATTTTGCTGGTTGCAGCTTCTTGAATGTGAGGATTTGCTGCTTTTCTTTATCATATATGACAATAAACAGAATATGTTTGGGGTTTGGACTGTTAATGGGACAAATTTTGATATCTACTGTAACTTTGGGCTCAGTGAACTGCGCCCGTTCTAATTTCTCAATCTTCTGACAGGCTAGCTTTTTCCCCCTGTTTCCAGTCATTGTGCTAAGCTAAGCTAACTAGCTGCCGTCAGTATCATATTTACCGTACGAACAGGAGGGCGGTATCGAGCTTCTCATTTAACTCTTGACACTTAAAGGGCCAGTGTGTAACATTTAGGGGGATCTATTGGCAGAAATGGAATATAATATTAGTAAGAATGTTTTTTTTAGTGTATAATCCCCTGAAAATAAGAATCGTTGGGTTTTCGTTACCTTAGAATAAGCCAAACTACAAGCTTGGCACACGGGAGAAGTTACGTTGGTTGCAATCTGCAACCTTACCGCTAGATGCTGCCAGAGTCAGACTCTACACACTGCACCTTTAAGTGAATAAGAGTACTTCCCAACTATTCTGCAATTAATAGAGAAATTAATCAGATTAACTGATAATGGTAAAAATATCCCTTTCATTTCCCCTGAAGTAGCTTTATGGTTCATTTTATTTTACACTGTTTGACATCGTCACATTTAGGCATGCATTTCATGGTTATTTTTTAAATTCTAATTAAATTTATTGTTTTGTCCATAAAATATATTTAAAAAAAAGTAAAACATGCCCATTATAATTTCCCAGAGGTGACATTCACTTTAAAAAAAAATAAATAAATCCAACCTAATAAACAATTAATACAAATGTATTCAGTTTGCTATCTTATATATGACAAATAAAAGCATCAAATCCTTATATTTGAGAAGCAGGAACCGGCATCTATTTGGGATTCTTATTTGAAAATGGACTGAAACAATTATTTGATTATCAACAGAGTTGCAGATTAATTTTCTGAAGGTCGATTAATTGAATAAGCGTTTAATCTCTAATCACATTTATTCCAATCTCGGAACCCATCGGCTACCGGTCTGACGACGATAAGCTTCTTGGGGCGTGGGGCTGTATTTCTGGGGTTCGAGTGTAGCCAGTTTTTCCGTGCGCTGCTCATCGTTAAAGTCTTGATTATCAATTTGTGACGCAAGACTGGAGTTGTAATTGTGAGACGACGTGTACGACAGGATTGTTTCACAAGTAGCCGGTTTACAAGCTAATTTTAAATCAATAAAAAGCTAAATCATCGTCAGATGATAGCCGGTGGGTTCCCGGATTGTATTTTGACCGATGCGTTATGCCTCTTTTACTCTCCACACGGACTGTTTACCTGCATTCAACTAAAGTCTGCTCGAACGTGATTGGTCAATACCACTCGGACTACAAACGGAAACCAGAACGCTTCTGGTGACAAACTCTTGTCCTGTTGCCTACAGATTCATACATGTGAATGCAGAATCTGTTTATAGAGATTACATTTATTCTAAACATGATCTACATATCTACCCATTACTAGGATCAGATTCTTGTTTCGATGTTTTATTTTTGGAGGAAACTCTTTATGTTGTTGCCTTGGTTTTGTAAAGCAAACACTGTTAGTGTTCTTCCTTTTGACTAATGTGGAAAAGAAAGGAGTTTGCCAAACTGACTTCCAGCACCGCAGCCTGATGTCACGGTGGTACTTTACTCTAGTACATCTTCTACATATCGTTTGGTTGGAGCTGTTGACCACTGGAGGCTGGCATCTCTCAACTGGGAGCTGGCTTTGTTTAAAGCCGTGTTTGAAGCCCTAATTATGCAGGAAGATATTTTTCCACCACTAATGTCTGGTTCTCTTTACTGTCACAATGTTTTTTTCTGGTTTGCTGATTCTTGGGGAAAACACTAAAGTTCTGGAAGGATGTAAGTCTCAACGTACCGTGAATTCCCTGCAGAGCTTGTGCTAGCAGTTTTTGTTGTGCATTAAGTGATATATTTGATCTTTTTTTATTATATTTTTGTATTATATTTTATCTGTTGATGCTGAGTGTGATTTGGGGTGGACTTTAATTTATTGCATGCATTGATCTCTTTGTTTCTTTGTTTGCTGTTGTGTGTTTCTGCAGTGGTAGAGCAGTTCTGAGGAACATTATTGCAAAGAGCATGAGTTCCCGTATCATTTGTTTTGTCATCGTCCATTAGTTGTTTCCCCAGCACTGACAGGAATACATTAAGCATCGGATCATTACAACAAAGTGAAATGCACCTTGAGCGTGCTGCATGGCCTTTTTGCTGTTGCACATGTTACAAGAGCTTTTTGTGTCTGTCAGCAAACGGCAGTCTGCTTTGATTCAGTGTGGTGAGTCTGCATGTGATTGGTAACGACTGCTTGTGTGGTCAATACAGCAACAGAAAAAAAGGCTTAGTTATGCAGTAAAGGTCGTGATTAAATATCACCGTCTTTCTGATCTCCTTTAGTGCCGCAGCCACCGACCATAACTCGCCAATCCCCCAAGGATTACATCATCGACCCACGAGAGAACATTATAATCCACTGCGAGGCGAAGGGGAAGCCTCACCCCAGGTAGGAATCTGGGAAGTGGGATTTTTGCATTCATGATGCTGTTACAAAGAAAGATATTCCAGGTGTGGATTCAGTTTCAGTTAAAAGCCTCATTTGACAGCAAGTCTCCAGAATTTCAGTCTAAAATATGATGAGCAAAGTTCTGGTTTATTCAAGCTATAATAAATAAAGAAGTTATTTTATTGCTGCCATTATTATTGTTACATGCTAGAAGCTGATTGTAGCTAATGCTTTTGAATCTTTTGCTCCAAACTTTGCCATCCTCTGTCCTTTATCTACCTCATTGTAACACCTAATTAATTTGCTGGTACCAACACTGCATGCACACACACGTTTGTACTTCTGTACTTGCGAGGACCCTCATTGACAAAAATAAATTTCTTAGCCCTGAATCTTCAGTTTACCCTAACATAGCCTTAACCCCGAAACCAAGAGTTACGTAAACTTCAAACACCCGTTTGAAGAAGTTTGAAACCCGGCAAGTGTAAAAAAGTTTGAATCAGTTGAAATGCTCTTTTAAAGCCCCTGAAAACTTGAATTTAAATCATAAGAATTTCTCTTAAACATATTGAATCAAAGTTGAAGTAAAAAAAAAAAATGTTTTAAGTGTTTACAGTCAAACTCAGCTAATCAGTTTCAGGACCGTGTGCCCAGCTGTCAATCATGACATCTTACCCACTTTTATAACATCAAATAAATAATTAAAACCAAACCTAAGAGAAAAATGAACACTTGAACAGACACCAGCATGATAAAAACTACTTAAAATGACAGAAACCATCTTTGGGAAAATGTATTTGATGTGTACTTTGACATTTTCGTTTGGCCCATGTCCCATCTGCTAACATGGAGGAGGCGGGCTTTATGACCTATACTGCAGCCAGCCACCAGGGGGCGATCAAGATGTTTTAGCTTCACTCTTGGGGAGCTGTCATGTCGTCAATCTTTATATACAGTTTATGATCCTAAGTAAACATGTGTCTAACCTTTTCTCAGTACCTCCTCAAGCCTGTACTATAATACAGTGTGGTGTCTGTACACTTCACCAGATTATCACAACACAATTTATTAGCAGTGATATTAGCTACACCGTTGTGATGCTGGTCTGTTTTCCCCCTCAGTTTCTCTTGGACCAGAAATGGGACCCACTTTGACATCGACCTGGACCCCAACGTGACCATGAAGCCCCACTCTGGGACCATGGTGGTGGACATCAGCAAAGCGAAGGCCGAGCATTACGAGAGCGTGTACCAGTGCACGGCGAGGAACAAACATGGCACTGCTGTTTCCAACAACATAGTCGTACAACAGTCCAGTAAGTGCACTGCAGATTATCATTTCCATCATTTAATTTCTCTCTTCTTCCATTTTTGTAATGTCACGCATATCTCACATCATTCTTTTTTTCTTTTTCTAACAATTAAGTTGCATTTTCCATCTTAAGAGCACTCCTGACAGGTAAAGGTTGCATGTAGAGAGCAGCATGATTCACTTTGCAAGATTTAACAGTAGATAGAACAATTATCCCTTTGTATTTCTCCTTTTATTATCCAGTTAGGCATCATCCCTCTCATCCTGCCTCGTCACCTCTGTCATCATGTCAGCGACAGTCCAATATCAACCCATGTTTAATGTCAAGTAACAAGACTCCTCATCCACTGAAGTGTGTATCCTTCTCCCACCGGCAGGGTCCCCTTTGTGGTCGAAGGAGAAAATCAAGGCGAGCGTTGTTCAGGAGGGCGTGTCCTTGGTGCTGCCGTGTCGACCCCCAGCTGGCCTGCCTCCTCCCATCATATTCTGGATGGACAACAGTGAGTGCTTCAGTCATGGAAAATCATGTTTTAACTGCAAACATTAACACATTATAATAATAACACACTGCTGCTGTTTTTTTTTCCGTGGGCCCAGGTCGGTCCGGAAATCTCGGATATGTGTCCTTCTGGCAAAATGATGTGTCTGCTCTCAAAGAATCCTCATCAGTGTTCCTTAAAATAAACATGCCCCTTTCACGTACATTATTTAAACATTAATGTGATTAATATAAACAACTGTGACCATGACTTGCCCTGTTTGTAGCAGAGAGCTAGGAGTTTAAATGCAATTACACTAATTATCACACTTAATTAGTTAATTATTACTTGATTCATTAAATGTGTTCATTTTAAAGGGGTCAGTTCACCCAAATTACAAAAAAAAAGAATATGCTCTCTTACCTCTAGTACTAATTTTCAAGATTCAAGTTTATGTAAATGTGAAAATATGTTTGCCGTTGTTTGCATGTTTGTGTTTGCACAGTTACATCTGTGTGTGTGTGTGTGTGTGTGTGTGTGTGTGTGTGTGTGTGTGTGTGTGTGTGTGAGTCTCAGACAGACATGCCACAGGTTCTTAGGGTCCTTTGTTCATAAGTCTGGTTGCGTGATGAAAGAAGCAGTACCGTAGCCTGCTGGTCTGGGCCTCGAGGCCGCGGTACCGTTTGCCAGATGCAGATTTGCCGTATGCAGATTTGCCGTATGCAGATCTGAGGAAGGTCGTGTGATTCATTTGAAAGTTCAGCTCATGAATGGACCTTGTGTTGAGGTCAAGAATAAACTAAAAATATCTCGTTTTAGTTTAACTTGTCTAGGTTTTGAGATTTATGCCTCTTTCCCAGAAACAGTGTCCGAGTTACTTTGGATAATCCACAGAACACACTGTCAATAGGGACTATTTCTTTGGTAGAACGACAAAGGAGAAAACTTAAAGACCATACCCAGATTTCTACAGTAGCATGTGTTGCTGTACTCTTCAAATTCTTAAATGTGCTGTGCATTTCAGACTTCCAGAGGCTGCCTCAGAGCAGCAGGGTGTCCCAGTCCCTGAACGGAGACCTTTATTTCTCTAATGTGCTCCGAGAGGATTCCCGGAACGACTACATCTGCTACGCCCGCTTCCCGTACACACAAACCATCCAGCAGAAACAACCCATCACCGTCAAGGTCCTCAACCGTAAGTCTGTGTGTGTGTGTGCCTGAGGAGGAGAAACCAAGATGCAGGATGTCAGATGTAGGTGTAATGAGCTAGTATGACTGAGATAACTAGAGTGTGAGTTTGTGTGTAGTGTGTTCGCATGAAAGGCAGTTCATTCACAGTAGTATGTGCTAGCATGTCTGCGTAGGAGGGACACGGCGTTTCCTATCTTATGCCATCCTCAGAGACGCCAGCGGTCGTCATCCCACTGAAAAGACATATTGTCAGAGCTCTCATGGCTCCCAGCGCTATCTGCCAGGCAGGCGTTCATTTTATGACTTGTGTGAGACGTTCTGTTATACGCGCTCTCCACCTACAACAAAGACGGCTCTCTTTCAGTGTAATTGACATTTCTTGTCCCCACAAGATTCTTATGGCGATCATTCCTCATCGCTGAGTCATTTTAAAGTTTTGTTTTAATCCTGAACACTCTCATGTTAAGTTTTTTTTACTCCATGTGAATGATGATTTTTGCGTGTTTGATTTCTCTGTTGTTTTACAGTGGATGCAATCAATGACACAATGGCAGCTTTTTACAATGACACTGATTTATTTAGTGGTGAGTTTTGGCACCCCCTAGTGTTTACCCTCCCTCAACCTAGAGCTCCGAACGCTGGCTTTTACCCACTAACACTAACCCTTCTGCCCAACATCACAATCTCACTGATTTATTTAGGGGTGACATCTGGCACCCTCTAGTGTTTACCCCTAAACATAGAGCTCTAAACTGTAGCTGTCACCCACTAACCCCTAAATACAAGGTGTTAATCCTCTATCCCTCTGCCACTCCTGCTCTATCCAATCAAAACCCTTCTGATAACTATTCACTTCCTCCGATTAAACCACCACTGCATGATGCTTCCAGTATCGGCTGAACTGATTGTGTAACTTGGACATGTAACGACATCTGTGCATCTTTGAAAACTACATTTTAACTAAAAACTAGGGCTGTCAATCGATTGAAATATTTAATCGCAAATTAATCGTACATTTTTTATATGTTCAAAATGTGCCTTAAAGGGAGATTTAATACTCTTATCAACATGGGAGTGGGCAAATATGCTTGCTTTATGCAAATATATGTATATATTTATTATTGGAAATCAATTAACAACATAAAACAATGACAAATATTGTCCAGAAACCCTCACAGGTACTGCATTTAGCATGAGAAAAATGCTCAAATCATAACATGGCAAACTCAAGCCCAACAGGCAACAACAGCCGTCAGTGTGTCAGTGTGCGGACTTGACTATGATTTGCCCAAAACTGCATGTGATTATCATAAAGTGGGCATGTCTGTAAAGGGGAGACTCGTGGGTACCCATAGAACACATTTTCATTCACATATCTTGAGGTCAGAGGTCAAGGGACCCCTCTGAAAATGGCAATGCCAGTTTTTCCTCGCCAAAATTTAGCATAAGTTCGTAGCGTTATTTATCCTCCTTTGCGACAAACTAATATGGTGGTACTAATGGATTCCTTAGGTTTTCTAATTTCATATGATGCCAGTATATTCACTCTACCGGTACAACCTCCGGAAGATTGATTGCGTTAATGAGTTAAAGAAATTAGTGGCGTTAAAATGAATTTGCGTTAACACGTTATTATTGCGTTAACTTTGACAGCCCTTATTCAGACATATTAAAAATGTAATCTGATTGATGATAAACAATGCATTTGCTCCTTAAAGTATAGATAGGTAGAGCTGCAAGTATTAAATTAATCTCCAACTATTTTGATAATCGATTAATCAGATTGAGTAATTTTTTAAGAAAAAAAAAAAGTGTAAATTCTCTGATTCCAGCTTCTTAAATGTGAATATTTTCTGGTTTCCTTACTCCTCTATGACAGTAAACTTAATATCTTTTAAGTTGTGGACAAAACAAGACATTTGAGGACATCATCTTGGGCTTTGGAAAACAGTTATTGCCATTTTTTCACCTTTTTCTGACATTTTATAGACCAAACAACTAATCGATTAATCCAAAAAATAATCAACAATGAAAATAATCGTTAGTTGCAGCCCTGCAGATGTGTTTAAATTATCCCTTCTGTTGGCCTTTCCTCTGTCAAACAGCCAGCTGCAATCTTCATTCTCAAAATCACTCCTTCCCCGCTGCCCTTCCTAATTTTAGAGCGCTCCTAGTTGTTAATCTCTCTCTCACCGATCATCATTTTCACCTCACTTCACTTCTCATTGCTCAAAAGATCTTTTTCCCTTTGTCTAAACATGTCTAACCCGACACATGCAAGCAGTTTCTCATCAAAACTGCTCACATGCCAGGGTGTTAATTTATCATCATCATAAACATTCAGCCTGACTTTTTTATTATTAGTTTAGCAGATTACTTCTTTACAAATTCAGTAGCAGAAAGCAGATCTCCATGTCTCTAATTCTATATTAGATTAGTTTTAGTCTTCATTATAACCCCAGAGGGGGATTAATTGGCTATAAACACCCACAGAAAGCAATAAAACTCAACATGACAATAAAATTTACATCTAACCATAAAATATGAGAATGTGGTGTGTAATGAAGTGGCTCAGTGCCCATGCATTGTAGAAGAGAGGTTTCATTGTACCACAGAGTACAGAGAAGAAAGGATTGTGAATGTGAAGGGCCTGGCTGAGGCCTTGATCTACACTCTGTTATGAACGTATGCAGAAGAGATGGTTAATGGTTTTCTTTGTGAATCTATGTGCAACTATAGAAGAGCCAGCGGATGAGAGGAAGCCGACCTTCCTCATCCCATCTGGTCCCACCAGCTCCAAGATGGTGTTGAGAGGACAGGTGCTGGAGATGGAGTGTATTGCCGAAGGACTGTAAGTGAAAGAATCTGCCATTACTTCAGCCCTGAAAGCCTCAAGTGCCCACCTGCTCAAGTGTCATCGTCACTCGTCTTTGTCTCTCTCTCTCTCCTTGAATCCAGGCCCACTCCTGAAATCTCCTGGAACAAAGTGAGCGGCGACTTCCCCGTCAACCGCACATTTTACCTGCACTACCAGAAGACCCTACGCATTGTGGACGTGTCCGAATCCGACGCGGGAGATTACCGCTGCACCGCCAGGAACCGGCATGGCTCGGTGCACCACACCATCCACGTCACGGTCAAAGGTGCGTCTGTGATGAAGCGCCTAGTATCCCATCAGGCCATCCGTTCGTCATCTGGCGACACAGTCGATCTTTCTTTCTGTCTCTTCATTCTCTCTCCATCTCATAATTGATTTATGCACAGATGCCAACAGTGCAGTGTGTTTCGGTGATTAATTCTCCAGCCTTCTGCTGCGTTCTGTTCTATTTTCAGCTGCTCCATATTGGATCACTGGCCCCCCCGGGAATCTTGTCCTAGCTCCAGGAGAGAACGGCGTGCTGACCTGCAGGGCCAGTGGCACGCCCAAGCCCTCTGTCAACTGGGCTATGAATGGCATCCCCATAGAGAGTGAGTGCAACCTGAAACTCACTGTCTTTATGGCCTCTTTCAGTTTTTTATATAAACTGAGAATTGTTTAATTTCATTATTTGAGACAGGATTTTTGTTTTCAAATTACGGTTTTGTAAATATGTTGGTACTGTGTAGCATTTTTTATTCCTGGGGTTGATATTTACTGTACCTGAGCTAGAGTAATATAAAGACGTTTTTCTTCAAATTATTTTTTTCCATTCCACAAAATAAGTCAAACTTCTCAGTTGCATCGGTGTTTAATTTGTTCGCATCTGAAATTCCATACTAACACGCTATTTAGTACGCTAAAACAGTATGTGAGATCTTTTAGTATGTCTGAAACCTTAGTGTGAATGTGAAACCAATAGTACGGGAATTACATATTATTTCTGGTGAAATATTACAGTACGCAACGCTGGACATTACAGCGGCATAAATATCCCAAAATGCAATGCGGTAGTGACGACAACGTTCATAATAGACGTTGACGGACAGCTCTGTAACATCAATAACGCTTTAATTTAACTGTAAGTATAAGATTTCACATTGCTAGGCATAATATATATTTTAAATTAATTCAGACATTGATTCTCACAAACCGTTGCTTTTTGGTCACATGAGGTTGGCCATGCCATTTTTTTCCTCGCCAAAATGTTTGATAAAAATGTTTTCCTTAGGTTTTTCTAGTTTCATATGATACCAGTGTCTTCGCTCTATCTTTAAAGCTCCAACCTTTGAAAGACAGAATAGCAACCGTCAGAGTGTTAAAAGGTTAATACTTTATATAATAAAAGATTGGTATTTGGCGTACATCAATACAATATTGCCACGCAAAATATTGAGATACTATGCTGTATATTTTTTTTTCTCCCACCCCTAGGTACCAGCTGCTGGCTGCAGCTTCATATTTAGCGCACAGACATGAATTGTCTGCTTTAAGTTGACATAAAAGCAGACAGGCAATTTTTCCCAGAATGTTGAACTAATACTTCAACACTGAGCAGCCATAACTAGAGAACTTTAACCAAATAAAATACAGTCTAAAATGACCAAAATTAGGATTTAAATGAGGAAATATCTTCTCTACAAGATTCATCCAGAATTCAAAGAGTTTCGCCTGTAACCCCTGTTATCCATGAACAGATTCCCCGACAGATCCCAGCAGGAAGGTGGAGGATGACACCATCATCTTCACTGTTGTGCAGACTGGATCCAGCGCCGTGTACCAGTGTAATGTCTCCAACGACTACGGTTACCTCCTGTCCAACGCCTTTGTCAATGTGCTCTGTAAGTTCATTACACAAGATCCATTTGTATTAGAATGCTGTTTTCCATTTGCATTGATTTCTGTAGTGTAATAACATGGTGATAATTGCTGCAGCGGAGCCGCCCCGAGTGCTGACACCAGCCAGCAAAATCTACCAGGTCCTCAAAAACCACATGGCCCTGATAGACTGCGCCTCCTTCGGGTCACCCATCCCAAAAATTACATGGTGAGTTAATGAACTTTTAACAGAGGAAAGTGTTTTATGTTTCATCAAAAGCTCAAAGCGGCTGCCTCTCTGTCTCAGGTTCAAAGACAGTCGGTCCAGCACCCTGGATGGAGACCCTTACATCCTGCACGACAACGGGACTTTAGAGATCCACGTAGCTCAAGCCCACAATAGTGGCGAATACACCTGCGTGGCCAGAAACTCCCTCGGTATCTTCGAGAATCACGTCTATCTGGAGGTCAAAGGTGAGAGTGTTTCTGCACTGAAGATCCAAATATTGTATTATTATATAACTAGCTGATAACTCACACTATTACAGTGTGATTTTTGTGTACAGTGTTGGTATTTAAAGTAAAAATATCCCAAATGTCTGGTTACGGTGTCCATGTTACCCAAAAAACAATCCAGAGTAGACCCAAGACTAAAAACAGGAAAAGAATCACCTCACAATGATTCTTTGGGTGAATTTTGTTTACAATCAATGGCCGTCATAACTGCTGATGCATTTATCAGAGAAGATATGACAGGACTGACCTCTCTTTTTAAAAGACCCATCAAGAAAACAATAATTAACGGAAAGAAATTTCAAGAAGATTCACAAAAAAGTCAATAAAAATAAAAATTAAATTTAAATAGGATACAAAATAAGCAGTTTTATGACATCATTTTTGAGTAACCTTTACTGCAATAGGCATTTGTCAGTATCTTTAACATTTTATCAACTAAATGATTAATTCATCTATAAAAAAATAAAAAAATTGTTTCTGAAATTAATAGTTGCAGCCCTAATATTCGCCTTTTGAAGTCAAGCCCTATTCCAAACACATGGTATCAGGTGTGGACTTGGGTCACAAATTTGATGACTTTAGACTTGACTTGATAAAATAAAAATAAAAAACTTGCAACTCGACTGGGACTTTAACACCAGTGACTCGTGACTTCACTTGGACTTGAGCCTTTTGACTTGAAAATACTAGCTTCCCCCCCAAGCCCAAAGATTAAGATGTATGTTATTTAAAAAGTTTGCCACGAATCAATTCATGTCCCTTCATTTCCTAAATCAACTAAGTCAGTGTCGACTTGCTGTTCATTCTCAGCAAGTCGACACTTAACTCCCCAGATCCACTTTGTTTAAAACAATGTGACAGCATCCAATCAGGTTGCAGGAGAAAACCATGAAGAACTTATGTTACGTTACTGAACGGAAAAAATTATACCAAAAATAATGTCATCCACATAGAAAAACTATATGGTGGTCTACAAAAAATAAATTGCAGTATGCAAAACATGTGGGTCCAAAATTACAGATGGCATTACATTTGAAGTGCGTATTATTACTTGTTTAGGACTCGAAAATCAAAGTTAACTTCGGACATGCCTGTCTTGACTTGGGTACGAAGACTTTGAGACTTACTTGTGACTTGCAAAACAATGACTTGGTCCCACCTCTGCATGGTATATGTTTGTTCCCACGGTTTAGACTTATTGCTTTGATTCTTTGATTTTAGTAAATGCAAACTGAATCTTCTCCCCTTCCGATCAGAGCCCACCCGAATCCTGAAGCAGCCGGAGTACAAAGTGGTCCAGAGGGGCCAGCCTGTGGTGTTTGAGTGTAATGTGAAACACGACCCCTCGCTCATCCCCACCATGACCTGGCTCAAAGACGACGGAGAGCTGCCCGATGATGAGAGGTCAGAGATGTCTGGAGATGTGTTTGCTGTCTCTCTACATGACTTATAATGGATCTAGCCAGTATCTAATTAGCAATCTTACCTTTAATGAAATTGTACTGTTACGTAAATTGGTGTAAGTTTGTTTCTTGGATGCTTATTCAAGCTCAACTGCTTGACTGGGGAAAAAAACAACAAGATTTGATAGAATGAGATGCTAAACTATCTGTATGAACGCTTTGTTTTGCAGGTTAATCGTGGACTCTGACAGCCTCACCATCAATGATGTGACAGAGAACGATGCGGGGGTGTACACCTGCATCATGAACACCACACTGGACCACGACTCAGCCAGCGCTGAGCTCACTGTTGTCGGTATGTACAGCTCAATATTTCACTGACTCATAAAACAAACTCACAAATTATTAAAGTGTAACCTCTCTCCATCTCAGCTCTTCCCAGAAAAGTGAATAACTGACACCACAGATTGCCTTTCAGCCTTTCAAGGTTAATTGCCTGCTGAGAGTTTACTTAAGAGGGTCAGAGCGGATTTAGTCAGCTATCGTGTCAGCAGCATGAATATTCGATCTTAGCGAGCCAGATAATCTCAGTGTTTGTTTTCGTACGGCTGACTGACCACTAAACTCCCTGTTTCACTCCTGCCCTCCGACTTGGCAGAGGCCACACCAACTCCAGCTGTTGCCTACGGTAAACCTGCAGCACACTTGAGCACCCGGATGTGCTCGGCTGACATCGGCTTGTGTTGTTTGTTGGATGTTTTTGTCAAGTGAAGCATGTCGTGGCCCGAAGATTCATTTTTGAAACCGCATTTTTTCATTTTTCATTTTGATTGTCCAGCATTTATTTGTTTTTTTGTCTTTAAGGTGTTTTTGTCTTTTAAATAAATTGTACGTTTTTACATTTGTACGAAAAGTTTGAATGCATTAAACACGAAACATTTAGGCAAAGGAGAGGCAATTTCCACTCACACATGAATGCAAAGATAATTTGTAAAGCAGACATCTCCCCGTTGCACCACTTGGGATCTTTTCAAATGTGCCATTTCCTCATCACTCATTTATTCTAAGCATGCGTTCCACTTTATCATTACAATTCCAAAACATGAGCATCAATTTAACCTCTCTAGTGAGCCCCAGACTCTATTTCATGCAGAGTGGTTATGGAAGATGCTCAGTTGGGCGTCAGTCGTTTCATATGCATGATGCAGCGTCTGCACGTGTATCACAGGGCACATAAAGGAACATGTGAAGGAATAGAGGAGTAACTTAAAGGTGTGTTTGGTTAAACCAACTAAATACTTAGCATTTCCTATGATTCTAGTATCACAGAAACACATTTATGTAACCAGATACCGCCTTTTGATTTTGCTTCATCATCTCGTGGCATGAACCCTCCGTATCCTGTACCTGTAACTGTGTGCTGATGTCGCTGCCTGTGCTGTATCTCCCCCAGAGCGACCCGACGCCCCGACTGACCTGGAGCTGACAGACCAGAAAAAGAGGAGCGTTCAGCTCACGTGGACTCCTGGAGATGAACACAACAGTCCTATTCAGAGTATGTCTTAAGTGTGTGTGTTCAGGCACCTTATCCAAGCTGTTTTTGCTATAACGATATGTGAAGTAGACACGAGCTTTTTAAAGGGACACTTCAATTAATTCACATATGAACATAAATGGAAAGCCTGCTTAAAAACGTGTGTAGACGAAGAGAAGTAGACCTGGAGGAGGCAGGGAGGGTCTAATTAACTATCACGTTAAGTAACTGGGCACAACGTCACTAATGCTAAGATGCTAACGTAGCTCCTCAGGGATTGATGTTGCTATTTTTCTCATTTTGACAATCTTACCGGTGACACATTAGTTGAGGTTTTAAGGACTACAGCTGTTGTTGTTTTTGTTTAAATTTCCCGAATTGTAATTTTTTGGGTTATGGTAGTTTGGACGATTAAGCGAAGACAGCTAACGTCAGTTGTCACTTGTTGCTATGGTGAATATTCACTTATCCTGCAGCCTGATGGAGACACCATTTTTTTTTCCACACTAACTGGCAACTTGATCGCTGACGACACAGAGATACTGCGTGATACCAACATTGTTTTACTATTGACTCACACGCCTTGTTAAAAGTGGGAACGAAACGTCAGATATATCTTCCACAGAGACAAACAAAACATTCATTTTGGACCCACCAAAATTTTTAACATGATTAATTCACAATCATAATATTTTTTGGAGGAAAAGCCATAGGGTTAGGGTTAATAACTGGAGTCTGCAAATGTCAGTGAAGAAAGTGAAGAAATCCCCCAAAACACAGCCACCCTATAGGCCTGGAAGGAGAGTTTGTAGTTTCTTCGATGACAGAGGACAACAGCTTAGGTCAGCTTGAAATCACTGGTTACAATGGAGTCTAAATGTGACAAGTTGTAACAGCATAAAAACGTCCATTGAAATGCCTCAAACCACTTCTCATCATGGCTAAATCCCCAATTTCCTCTAAGCCTCAAAGCACTGCCAGAAGTAGCATATTTACACATATTTCTGCAAACCTTTTTGAGTTGCAGTATCCAAAAATAACTTAAGGCCATTCATTCCAGTTATGCAAATATACTGCCAGGCAGTGTGGTAAGTGCTCAGTTATGAACAGTTATGTCTTTTTCTTATTTGTCACAGAATTTCTGATCCAGTATGAAGACTCGCTGCACCACCGAGGGCACTGGCATAATCTCACCGAGGTCCCAGGAACCAGGACGACAGCTCACCTCAAACTGTCACCCTACATCCACTACACCTTCAGAGTTCTGGCCCTCAACGCTGTGGGCTTCAGCCGCTCCAGCTTCCCTTCCAGGGTGTTTAAGACAGAAGCTGCAGGTACAGACAGTTTCTTATGGCCTTGTGGAGTCTCATTCTGTAGTACATAAATAATCAACAAATCTATACTAGTGATTTTATCTTGGAAATCAGAACTGTTTTGTGAGAAAACATTTTAAGGCGCGACACTACAGGCAAAAAAATTGAGATTTTGGGCTATTTTGGTTCCATCTTCTTTCAGACTGGTGGAAAGAAAACATCCAAAATACACATTTAGGTGTTTATTTTACTACTTTGTCCATTTGCGTCTGTAGTTTTCTCCTAAAGTCACCAAAAGTTAGCATTAGATAATGCCTCATTTGCATATTTAAACATAACATTAATGCAAGTAATCAACTGGGGAAGTTTTATGGTGATATCTATTAGTTAAAATGTTTTACCCTATTCAACTATAGTGCCTTTCAAAATGTATGGAATTTAACAATACATATCTTTAAAGGCCGTTTTCTCAAAAAGGAGTTTTTTCTCAGAT
Source organism: Sebastiscus tertius (assembly GCA_916701665.1). Taxonomy (NCBI): domain Eukaryota; kingdom Metazoa; phylum Chordata; class Actinopteri; order Perciformes; family Sebastidae; genus Sebastiscus; species Sebastiscus tertius. The sequence goes on along the minus strand of CAKAOH010025981.1, from coordinate 19,871 downwards.
ATTTCAGTAGCACTTACATACATCAAACTTTCCAATTTCATGCCTATCTAAATTCTGAAGGTTTTTTTACAGAGGGGTTTGTTCATATATCATTCATAGCCTGATTTATTGAACAATTTATTCATAAAAACGTGGCAAAATTTGACTTTTTATGGCAGTATTTTCTGATTTATGGAGTGATACAAAGAGAAATCCAAAACTGCCTCTGTAAAAACCTTTGACTCTAATATATCAACAAAATGAAATGAACCTGACTTTATCCAATGTTCAGAAACATCAGAAAACATCTGGAAATTTAGGCCAATTATCACAAATTTGATAAGATAATGCCTAATTTGCATATTTAAACATACATTTTCAGACAACTTGTAATACAGAAATAATTGTCTTAATGTTTTCCTTGGGATAATGTTTCATATTGTCTTTTTGTTGTTGTTGTTTTTAGCTCCAGACGAGAACCCAACAGGTGTACACGGATTTGGAACAGCCCATGATAATCTTGTAATCTCATGGAAGGTAATAAACTTGTATAAAGATATCTGTTTTAATCCTGAAGCATTTATTGTTCTCCAGGGAGTGCCATGAAACATAGAAGTGTTGTTATTTCCTGGTCTCATGAGCTTTCTTTATTCTTAATTTTCTCTCTTTATCATCCACCATATTATACATCATGGTGTACATTCAGTCTTTTCCTGAAAAAGTACAGCATTGAAAAATAATGTAAATCTTTCTCTTCTGCAGCCGCTGACGGGCCTCCAGTCTAACGGTCCAGGGCTTCACTATAAAGTGATGTGGAGGCAGAAGGCGATGGACAGTGATTGGACCACAGTGACCGTAGCTAACAACTCCAAGTTTGTTGTGTCTGGAACGCCCACATTTGTTCCATATGAGCTAAAAGTTCAGGCAGTGAACGACCATGGAGCTGGACCAGAGCCTGCTATTGCCCACGGCTACTCAGGAGAGGACTGTGAGTTTAGATCGACTCTTTAAAAACTGTACCATGTACAAGAGTCTGGGCTGTGTGACCTATAACATTTACTCAGTATGTTTCTTCATGGATCTGGCTGTTGTTGTGTTCCTTGTCTACTGTACAGTGCCAGTAGCAGCTCCACAAAATGTGCAGGCCATCCTGCTGAACAGCACTCTGGCCGAGGTTCACTGGGATCCTGTGCCCTCTAAATTAATACGAGGACATCTCAAAGGATATAAGGTACAGTACAGAAGAGCACACGCCGTGCAACATGTACACCAATCCCACCTATTGATACTATTAATACATCACAGTAATAATACTACAAGTAATAATCCTGCATTAAGTAAAAGTATGTACTGTATGTATGTAAAATTAGATTATTATTACTCATGCATTCATGTAAAAGCAGGATTTTACGGTTGTAGTTGGTTGAAGTGGAGCTCATTTTGAACTATTTTGTATCAGACTGCAACTAATGATTACTTTCATTATGGATTAATCTGAGGATTATTTTCTCCACTAATTGATTGATTGTTGTCACAATCACCCAGAGCCCAAAGTGACACCTTCCCTATGTTTGTTTTGTCCAATAAAGAGTCCAAAACTCTAATTATTATATTATAAACTGTATACTGTAGGTGTGAGTGTATACAGGGGAATGAGGTGGGCTGATTTTAGCTGTGTAGGTTTATTTTTTCCTAGTTTTTAAGTGAGATGTTTAATTAAAGGACATCAAAAGTCTAATTATTATTATTATTATTATTAGTAGTAGTAGTAGTAGTATTAATAAAATTAGTAAAAGGAAGTATTTTATTTTTTATTTTATAAGCTCTTCATGAATGTTTTGTTTGCAATAATCTTAATTTGTTAAGAAACTAGTAACTAAAGATGATAAATATAGTGAAGTAAAAAATACAATCTGCCTCCAAAATGTAGCTGAGTAGAAGTATAAAGTACTGGAATACTGGAAATACTTAAGTAAAGTACCTCAAATTTGTACTTAAGTACAGTACTTGAGTAAATGTACTTCCATCAACTCAGTTACATTCCACCGCTGACTACCATAATACACACACACACTCAACACAGGCGTGTTTTCATGACTTTTGAGGACATTACATTGACTTACATTCATTTCCTACAACCTTACCCTAACCCTAAACCAAGTCCTCACCCTAACATACAATGATTTACGTTATGGGGACGTGCATTTTGTCCCCATTTGGAAGGCGAGTCCCCACAATGTGAATGTGTAAACGGATTTATGTCCCCACAACATAGGTAATACACGCTCAACACAAACTGTATCCTGACTGTATGTTGTAGGTGTACTACTGGAGGGAGCGCAGCCTCCACAAACACAACCCTCATCACGTGGAGAAGCAGATGCAGATCCTGACCTTCAGTGGGAACCACACCCACGGCATGCTGCCCGGCCTGCACCCCTTCAGCCAGTACTCGTTCCACGTCAGGGTCTTTAACGGCAAGGGAGAGGGTCCGCCCAGCGACACCGTGCAATTTGATACATCAGAAGGAGGTACGACAAGGAATACGCTCTTTCTTTCTTTCTTTCTTTTTTCTTTCTTTCTTTCTGTCCTCATGTCTGTCTTTCTTTTTTTCTTTCTTTCTTTCCTCATGTCTTTCTTTCTTTCTTTCCTCATATCTGTCTTTCTTTTTCTTTCCTCATATCTGTCTTTTTTTTTCTTTCTTTCTTTCTTTCTTTCTGTCATCATGTCTGTCTTTCTTTTTTTCTTTCTTTCTTTCTTTTGGTCCTCATGTCTGTCTTTCTTTTTTTCTTTCTTTCTTTCTTTTGGTCCTCATGTCTGTCTTTCTTTTTTTCTTACTTTCTTTCTGTCCTCATGTCTGTCTTTCTTTTTTTCTTTCTTTCTTTCCTCATGTCTTTCTTTCTTTCTTTCCTCATATCTGTCTTTCTTTTTCTTTCCTCATATCTGTCTTTTTTTTTTTCTTTCTTTCTTTCTTTTGTCCTCATGTCTGTCTTTCTTTTTTTCTTACTTTCTTTCTGTCCTCATGTCTGTCTTTCTTTTTTTCTTTCTTTCTTTCCTCATGTCTTTCTTTCTTTCTTTCCTCATATCTGTCTTTCTTTTTCTTTCTTTCTTTCTTTCTTTCTGTCCTCATGTCTGTCTTTCTTTCTTTCTTTTTTTCTTTTGGTCCTCATGTCTCTTTCTTTTTTCTTTCTTTCTTTCTTTCTTTCTTTTGGTCCTCATGTCTGTCTTTCTTTGTTCATATTTTTCATTCTTTTGTTCTTTTTTCTTTCTTTCTTTCTTTCTTTCTCTTTCTTTCGTTTGTTCGTTCTTTTGTTTTTTCCTTCTTTCTTTTTATTATTTTACAACTGAGATTAACACAATTTGGATTGTCAGGTGGCGTTAACACTTTATATAACGATGTTTGATGATACAGATTGAGGATATGAATGATTGAGGATTATGATTATTACATCTTAAAACAGAGCAGTGTTGCAGCTGACGGTCAGTTATTAATACATTAAAGGTCCCTTCAGAAAGGTTTAAAGACAGATACAAATGCTGGGAATGCTGATAGGTTTTTTTCCACACAAAAAGAAAAATCAATTACCAAGTTATTAATTCTTAAATGCACATCTTCTTCTTCTTCTCCCTCATTGAAAAATCCATAACCTATGAATATGCAAATAATTTCTCCCTGACACAAAATGTCTTCTACTTCACTGAAAAATCCATTCTCAGTGCTCGAGCACTGGAGGTTTCAAGTCTCCACATCACGCTTGTGTAAGTTTCATATTGAACCATTATTGGTATTAAATCTCAGAGAACAGACCGAGAATACAGTTTTGGACATTCTGGTTGTTCCTTATTCGTCTTCTGGTGTCAAACTCTGCACATGACGTCATTCATCCAAATGAATTAAGACTAAAAAACATTTTTTGAGCGGAACAACACTTTAAAATTCCTTTAAAATATGACTTTGTAACCCTCTTTAGCTTTACATGGATGAGTTTCCTGATTTGTGTGTGTTCTGCAGTGCCGGGGGCTCCTACTGCTCTGGTAGTCTCCAACCTCAACCTGAACGCTCTGACCCTTGAATGGAATCCTCCTCATGACCGTAATGGACGCATCACCGGCTACACCCTCAAATATCAGCCAGGTGAGGCTTTTTTTCTTTAAGACAACAGCTGAACTTTTTATATCTTTACCAAGGGAATGTCACCTTCCTTCATGTAGTGTTGTATGTCCTCCTTTTTCATGTCTTGTAGTGTCATCCTGTTTAGAGATTATAAGACAAAACAGTAGTAAAAATAAAGATTAAGAGTAGTACTAAGAGCATTTAAAGCATTATTTTGCATAAATTACGACACCAATTAACAAATCAACTGTTGTCACTCCCGCCTTCTACTCCTGAACCCTACACTTCAAACGTTTTCATTTCCACCTTTCTCATCAATGACACTCCAACCCCATCTACGACCCCTTCCTCCTCCTCCTCCTCCTCCTCATACCTCTATTCAACTTACCTCACTACTTCCATCCCCATCCCATTATTCTACACCCTGTAGTCAATAACTCCAATGAGCTGGGCCCAGTGGAGGAGCTGGCCCTGCCCGCCAATGAGACCTCGGTCACTTTGGTCAACCTCAAGTACAACACACGCTACAAGTTTTATTTGAATGCAAAAACGGCCAGGGGAGCAGGCCAGGCCACTTCTCAGGAAGCTGTCACCATCGTGGATGAAGGTAAGTCAGCAAAATGCAGACAACTAAAAACAAATGACCTAAATCGCATTCATGTTTCTACAGCTGGAAAGCTGATTAATATGATTTCTATAACTCAGGTAAGAGGATCCAAACGTGTCATTGATCTACAGATCATATGTACACAGTATGAAGTCCATGCTGCGTTAAAACACATCACACAACTCTTCAGTACACTTCATTCACCAAAGGTTTTAGATTATCTTGCCTTCATCAGGAGGCATATAATTTTTTTAAAACACTATGGTGATGTAATCTTTACATTTTGTGTGATGTATAAGTGATTTACAGCTTATTGATGGACTGTATAAGGAAACCAGAATCAATCTTAGACACCATCCTGATGAAGTCAAGGCAGACAAAACCGTTTGTAGAATAAAGCATGGTGTTGTGGAGAGGAGTTGTGCCACGTGTTTTAAGTTTGGATGGACTCACATTGATGGTCTCACCTCGCTGTGTGTATATAACCTGTATTTAACTAGGAAGTCACATTGAGATTAAAACCTCTTTACAAGTGAGACCTTGTGTGTCTTCTTAAAGTTAGAAATTGTTGGTTTGCAATGAAAAACATTCCTCCAAACACTGAAATGCTGTTTATTGTAAAGCATGGTGTTCTGGTGTTTTCTGTAAAGTAGCGCAGAGACGATTAGTACATTTTTTTGATTAATTGACAGCATGGTCAGCAATTTTGAGAATTACAATTTTTTTTATACTTTATTGTATCAATACATATTTCCTTTCCGTTATTTTAACATCGTGACACAATTTTTTTTTTTATCTTTCACCTACAGATAACACAGTGCATACATAGACAAACACATTTTGAAAATTATTAAGTGATTTTTTTTTTTCTTTTTCTTTTTTGAACTTTCTTTATTATTTTTTTCCAATTCAGTAAAACAGTGTCGACAGAAAAAAAGTAAAAAAAATGCCATGAATGTTACACAGTTAACTCCACATGTTGAGAGTAATATAAAGTTTCTTCCTATATTTTAATGACAGGAGGTCTGTCATATTACAGTTGACCCTTTATATCCTTCATTTTAAGTGTTTTTTTTTTTATTATTTACTTTTTATTAGGTTTTCTTTTAAACACATGATACTTATGTGCCAACCGGTTTGATTTTTTAAAATAAAAAATGGCAGACATTTGCTGGTTTGAGCTTCTCAGATGCAAAATCTGCTGGTTATATATGATTGTAAATTGGGTATTTTGCGGTTTTGGACTGCTGGCCAGACAAAACAAGCAATCTGAAGATGTCACCTTGAACTGTGGAGAATTATGATTCACATTTTCTCACTATTTTCTGACATTTTATAGACTAAACAATTAATCAATTAACTGAAAAAAATGCTCAAGACATTAATCGCTAATGAAAATAATTGTAAGCTACATCCCTACTGTTACGTCAGAACATTGTTGTGTGTTTTGTGTTTGTGAAGTCCTTGTCATTCTACCAGTATGATGAACACTATCCCATAGCTTTATCTTCTGTTTTTAGCATTTTACATACAGTAGCATGATGTCCGTCAGCTCTTCATCCAGTGTCTAGTGGAACATGAGTGTGATCCAGTTGCATTGTTACACAAGGTGACCCGTGCTGTTATAAACAGACCGATCATCTCTTACATTACTCCGCATGATGAATGTCTTACTGTTACTGTAACATACAGTGACACAGATGGCGTAGGGGTCGTCCTATAGTGACCCCTGTACTGTTGTCTCTCTGTGTCCCGTTTCTCTCTACAAGCTCTAATATCACATCATGTCATAGATGTGGGCACAGGTACCGGTATCTAGACTCATGCATGTTTTACAGATACCGCTTCAAAACCCACCGCAAGCATGCACTCCTCACCGTTTAGCAATTTCCCCTCGTCTCTATCGTATTCTGCAGCCCGCCAAAACGCTCCGCTGAGTTCAAAGCTGAGGAAAGTTCAAAGCCGCACAGATAAAGATGCTATGTGACGTGTGTCTTTTTAATGTCATGTGATAACACTAGATGAGTCCTTTACTGTGCCTTTGGGGACTTTGACCCCGTCCTCACATCTTCCACGGTGGCTGCTAGTGATGCCTCTCGCTGCACGGCAAGCGTTTGCTTGGCATGCCAATGAACTGTGTGCGCTGTGTATTATAATGACGTCATTATCTGTGGTGTCTCTGCCTGTGGAAAGTTTTTGCGTCTGTGTGTGTGTGTGTGTGTCTCGTGTCCGGTCTTTACCCCTCTGCATGTTGTTTACAGGAAACACGCAAACCCCTCATCCCATTGCACGGTCTCCTCCACGCCGTCCGCCCCACAAGGGTACAGATATACTGCTGTGATCTTAGTACACTACATGTCTGATTTGTTGCATGATCAGCTTTGTGTATTCTTTGTTTGTTGGTATAGTGTCCCCATTTGAAATTGCTATTGTGTAAGGCTACGAGGGTTCTAGACTGGGTGATGCTAAGAGCATTTAATGGGCCTCATTCACTAATGTGTGCGTAGTAATGTTCTTACTTTGCACACAAAATAAGTGCACCTGCGGATTCATGGCACATGAGCACCGGACAGTTTTGTTCTCACCACTGTGCGTATGTTAGTGAATCAGAATCATTCTTGACTGGCGTGTGCCCGCTATTTGCAATCAGCATACTGCCACACCCCTAGTTCTCTATATAAGGATATACTTTTGCCTCGATTCCAGTGATGGCTGCGTTGTTTCCGTCTCGTGTGATCCAAACATTTCCAATAAATCCAGAGCGTTGTAAAGTCCAAAAGTAAACATTTATTGAAAAGAGATAGATGTAATTATTTCTGATATTCACAACATGTTTTTATTTAACAAAATATTCTGCTTCAATCCATATTTGTTGGCGGTCAAAAAGTGCCGTTTGTTCGCTCTTTGCAATTTTTTACTTTTTTTTTTTTAGGGTGATGGCGTCATGAAATATGACGACAGACATCAAGCTTCATTTGAAAACCAAATAGAAGCTTTGAAATATATAATATATTTGAATTATGACAATAATTGGTGAGGATAAAAGGGTGCCAGTTTCATAGGTATTAAATACATTTGGCTAATGCATTAGGAAAATAATTGGTTTTAAATATTGTTGTCTATTAAAGCCTTTGTTAATGAATGGTGTTTTAATATGAGATGCATTTAGTTAAGAGGTGTACATGTGGTCTGAGGCAGTTCTAAATTTGCTCACAGAGTAAGAACAAATTCATGTAAGAAAATATTGATGAATCCCGAATTTGGGCGTAAAACGGTCTTACGCACAGTTTACGAATGAGGCCCATTGGGACTATAATTAAATCGAAGCATTTAATTGCTAGTTATTGGATTGTCCTTTGACCAACAGGCCGATCTTGATGGTTATCTTTTCTCTTGTGTGCTCAGCGCGGCCCAGTCATTTCGGGAACGTTAGCTCCTCGTTCGGCGAGGACGGGACCCTGATCAGTTGGGAGTACTGGGGCCCGGAGAGAAACGTTTATGTAGAATACAAATTGAATAACAGTAAGCAAAGCAACACACCTTGATTTCTGTCAGCTCCACACAGAGGTGGCGAGAGACTCCTACTTCATTATTGGCTTGTGCAGGTGAATAGAAACATTGGCAGTCAGTCACGTTGATGCTGGCTCCTGCCAACGTGGACCCAGATGTGATAAACAAGGCTGTCTGTGATTGGATTTCTAATTACCCAGCCAGGCCTGTTATTGACTAGAGTTGCGTGCAGCTCCCGTAACAATCTCATTGGAACTTATTCAGACAAACATCATAAAAAGCAGCACAAACATTCTTGTTATGCCAATTGATTTTGACTGAAGCGCTCTCCATTGTTTTTATCCACCTGCAGAGGGGATGAAAAACACGGGGTTGTTTGTAGTATGGCTCTCTCACACCTACTGTTTAATGGGTTCAGTTAGGGACTATCACAATCATAGATTCCCATTAATTTAGAAAATGTCCTTATCAAAAAACATAATCTTGTGATCATCAGTCAAACACATTTCATATTTAGTCCATCACCACATGTATAATTGACGGTGGTCCAGAGAGCTCAACACATTGCAGCTTAAGAAAACACATGCAAAAAGAAAAGATCTTCACCAATTTGACAACACATGCACAGCAAAAGACTGACATTGCCATCCGTGAGCCATGCGGCTACCATGGCTAAAAATGCTGCATAGTGAGGAAACACAAGTAAATACACAGAAAACACAATCACATACTAAAACACTGCAAGTCGCACAGAACATAACAGAAATGAGTTACAAAACGAGTTTCCAGGGGACAGTAAATATGGCAGGTGTGTTCACCACTATTTATCATCACTTTGTAACTCATTTTTATTGCGTCCTGTGCAACTTGTGGCATTTCTGTGTGTGGTTGTGTTTTCTGTTTTGGCAGCGTGCTGCACATGTTGGTGAAGTTGGTGAAATGTGTTTCCTTAAAGGGTAACTTTGGTATTTTTAAACCTGGATCCTATTTTTCCACATTTTTGTGTCTAATTGTGACAACACTTTCTGAAATTGGTCCAGTATTCAAGATTCAAGATTCAAGATTCAAGATGTTTATTGTCATGCCGGTTGTACAGGTACAAACGTGTGAAATACTTTTTGCCGGGAAGCTCCATTAAAATAATAAATTATATTACATTTACATTACAATTACATTTACATTACAATTACATTTACATTACAATTATAAAAGGAAATACTATTGGTATTAAGTATTGTATAAGTATAAGTATTGAGGGAGAACGCTGCAGCCGCCAAGCTGTAATATAATCGCTTGGGACAACCTGGCACCATCAGTTTACGTCCACTAAAAGTGCTTGTTTTTGCCACCGACAGGCTCAGATTGTTATTATAAGTGTCTGACAACATTATGGAAAGAACCCTACAGAGGAATGAAATGTTTTTCTTACCTTTTCTTACCGTCTGTTTGTTATGCGCTCAAGGAGAAGTCTCCTCCTGAAATCATCTACCTATTCAGCCGTGACACTGAAAATCTTTTAGACAACACCCAGCTACGCTTTCTATACTCCCAACACAACAAACTCTGACAACACCGGTGTCCCGTCGCACTCCAACTCTCAAACACGTTTCCACCGTCATCTTACAGTAGTAAGTCACATGACAAAATAACAAACAGAAAGAGAAAGGTCAGAAAAACTTTTAATTCCTGTGTTGGGTCCTTTCTATGATGTTGTCAGACTAATAACAATCTGAGCCCGTCAGTGTCAAAAACAAGCACTTTTAGTGGACATATACTAACGGTACCAGGTTGCCCCAAAGGATTACATAACAGCTTGTTTAGCGGCTGGCGGCTGCACCGTACTCCCTCAATACTGGAACAATATCAAAAAGTGTTGTCCTCATTAGTCACTTACAAATAGCGAAGTTACCCTTTAAGTTACACCGTGTTGAATTTTAAGGGTAATAATTAATTAATGGACTAAATAGCTTTTTAGAACTGCCATGAATATTAACAAGTTAAATCTAATATAGACAGAAATACCTGCAGTGTAATCCCATGTTAGTAGATGTTTTTTTTCAAGTAATTAGATCCCATGATGTCATGACCTCTATGATCCCATTTGAAGTTGTGTTTGTTCCTTCAAACGTACCTCTCTTGATGAACGTCCCCCCTGCAGGTGAAGGTGAAGAGGTGTGGCAGAAAGAGCCTGTGAACGGCACTCAGAATGTTACGCTGAAGGGCTTAAAGGGGGGCCTTTCCTATAGGGTGCGTTTGGTGGAACAAGGTCACCACGACCAGCCGCCCCACCTCTCTAAGGAGCTGTTGGTCACAGTCCCAGGTGAGGCAGTTCCTCGGCGGGCGGTTACCTCCTCCGTGCTCTGGCCTGGCCTGGCCTCGTACTGTGCCGTGTGTAGAATGTGTAGTAGTCTGTGGCGTTGTGTAATTATAGTCCAGTCGAGCATGGGTTTAACAGATGTGTTGTGGTCACTCTGTATGCCAGGCATGCACTGTAGTGATATAGAGAGCAGCGTGCATGATTGTGTCGTTTAATTTGAATTAAAGTCGGTCCTGTAGATTTGGTAATTCTCATATAGAAGTATGTTTAGTGGTATAATATCCAACCTAATATCACCCTCCGTAAACCTGTACAGTTTGTGTGTAATCTGTGTGTATCTGTGACTGTCTGTGTCTGTGTGTCCACTTGTGAGAGACAGATCGATGTCCAAGTCACCTCATTAGCTGGAGATTTCTAACTCGCCTAACAAGAAAGTCGTCTTGTTCTGTAACAATAAGCAATCACGATCCACTCATGAACTGAAATCTCTAACAAGTAGATACTAAGAGAATGACTCGTTCCGTGTTTGTTTTAGCACATGATTATGGCTATATGTTTCCCTTCCCCACTGGGAAAAGATGATCCGGTCATAAATGTCGCGTCTTCCTCTCCTCCTCTGGCCAGCTGTGACGAGCAGACAGGTGGACATCGCCACTCAGGGCTGGTTCATTGGCCTCATGTGTGCCATCGCTCTGCTCATCCTGATCCTCCTCATTATCTGCTTCATCCAGAGGAATAAGGGAGGGAAGTACCCTGGTGAGTAGTAGCTCAGATATAAACACACACTTTACTGCTGTGTTTGCCTCCATTCAATTAAGTTTAATAGGATTTTAAGATTAGATTTCCTGGTTTCGGGATATTGGTTTGTTTTTATAGCTTTCTATGGTGTATGACAAAACATTGCTTCTTGTTTCTTTTTATAAAGAGAATGATTATAGATCCCCAAATATCTTGCTATATTCTTCTTTATGCTTTAACAACATATTTTTCATGTTATTTTGACATTTATTTCTCATTACGTAATTTCTTGTTATGACATAAAATCTATATATATTGTTAAGACAAACATTTTTTATTGAAGTAACATGCTTACTCATCTCATTAAAACAAGAAATTGTTCTCATTAAAACAATATATATATATATATAACAAGAAAAGTTTCTTGTTAAAACTGATTAATTTGATATGTAGTAATGGTACGCTTCATGGTTAAAGAAAAATACAAACATGTCCTGTTATTATGCTAGGTGTAGGTTAATATATCAACATATGTCAGTTTCTTACCATGAAATTACTAGTATTATTTCCATGTATTTATTCTAGACAATTCAACCGTTTGGTAGAGCATATTTTTATACAGTAAAAAATCATAATTATTAAATTATTTCAGCATATTTATAATGGAATAACATTAAAAGTATCTTATTTACAACAATGAATCATTTTAAAGGGGTTTTTTTGTAGAAAAGATTACATTTCAATTACATGATTAGCTTTACTTTTTAGAAAATTATTTGCCCCTTATGAGACTTTCTTTTTATCAAGTTACATAATTCTGGTCAGTAAGGCCTCGGAAACTATGATATGTTAAAAGAATATGCCTACCTTTGAAAAGAAGACTAAACTGAGTCCTCATGTCCGGAGTGACTTTTTTGTTGCTAACCTTCTGTAAGGTCCTTCTTTTTTTTTAGCATAGCATACCTAAACCGAGTGGTTGAGATGGCTCAATCAGGCTGAGTTCAACAGTTCAACATGTTTTTCAATAATAGGAACTCAATAAAATGTGCTCTACCAAACAGTCAAGCAGAACATTAAAGGGATGAGCTGGTTTGTCTAAATTGCTTCCTCCTCTCTCACTATAGTCAAAGAAAAGGAGGACGCACACACAGACCCGGAGTTCCAGCCCATGAAAGACGATGACTGTACTTTTGGGGAATACAGGTGAGAGAAAGTGCTCCGGCCTCTGGAGCCCACAGAGCCCCATTTTACCCATCAACCCCTGCTCCCGTCCCTGCTTCCCGCCCAGATCGGCTCTCTCTGGCTGGGCTGGAGCTCTGCTCTCCCTCCCTCTAATCAACCCTTACAGCTGACCTATAACTGACCCAGGATCACCAATAACACAAACAACAACAAGAAGAAGTGCCCCTCATCTGAACTTTTCCCACCGTGAAGCACAAGATTATTTTTTTCTGGGTTCTGGGACGTCCTGGATGCTACTTGTGTCGGACTCTATTGTGTGTGTGCTTGATATACGATGACACTGTGGTGTCATTTGAGAAGCAGGATTCTTCAGGTTCAAGGGATTTAGGGGGGGGTTTGGGTGTTTTAAATCTTAAATAAGACTGTCAGGAAAAAATATATATATAAGCTAGAATCATTGCAACAAACTGACCCCAAAGCATCGAATCCCATTCCAACTAATAAGCTACTCATATCCATCCAGTGTACAGTACATATAGTATTAACACTTTGCCTAGTGTATTGCTACTTACATACACAACCCTGATAGGAGTGAAAATCACCGAAACTTACAGCAGTTCTCCAGATATGCTTGTTGGCATCCTCATTCTCGGCTGCTTCTCCAGATCGCACGCAGAATTAAGAAAAATGAAGCACTTTACTTCTGTATAGCTAGCATTTTTGAATTGTTTTTTACAAGTCGATTTATAAGATGGTCTTGCTTTTATATTTTATATTCCTTTTTGTATTATGTAAACATAAATCTGTTCTATGGATTTTTATGCTGTGATAACTACATATCGATATATAAATATATATATATAATATGTGACATGACATGCATGGTGTGAAGATCTGATATATGAAAATTAGCTCTAGGCAATAATGTGTTGAATGGAATTATTGTTCATATATAGATATACAGTATATAGATGCATACGGAGCTTATATGAAATTATCAGCATGTCTGAGGGAAGCAATCATCACTGAAGAGCTGGTTAATGCTGTTTCTATTAGGCCAGTAGCCATTCTCTAATAATGATAATTCTTAAAGGATAAGGCTGGTGATATTCTACTTTTTTATTATTGTCAACAAATTCTTTGAAGCGAAACCAACAACGTGTGTCAACAAGTCTGTCTCACAACACTTTAGCAAAACTTATTCAAACAGAAATAAATAGTTTATTTATTGGGGCCTATTTTTAGAGTGAGACTTATATACTGATGAACTCAAAGGAACATGTCGCCCAGTAAAAAGATGTGGATCATTTATAATAGTTTTTGGACAATAATGGAGCACTATGGCACAGAGGAATATGTGCAACACGTTCTCATCCCAACTCGTCACATACTGATGCTTTGTCAGTAAACGTGTGCTTAACGTTGTGAATTAAAGGACCAGTGTGTAACAATTAGTTGGATCTATTGGCAGGAATGGAATATGATATTAACAAACATATTTTCATCAGTGTATAATCACCTGAAACTAAGAATCGTTGTGTTTTTGTGACCTTAGAATGAGCCTTTTACATCTACACAGGGAGCGGGTCCTCTTCACGGAGTCCGCTATGTTTCTACAGTAGCCCAGAACGAACAAACCAAACACTGTTAACTTTTCCTGCTTGGGCCGGACTCGTTACTCGCTGCCATCGCCGCCGCCGCACTCTCTCTCTCGTGCTTCACACACACTCTAGGCTCTGCTCCAAATGACCTAACTGTCTCTAGAGAAGGACATTTGCGTTTTCGCGTCGGCTACCATAGTTCCTCTACATGCTTGGCACTCGGGAGAAGTTTCAAGTTGGTTGCAATCAACAATGCAACCTCACCACTAGATGCCGCCACACACACACACACACTGCTCCTTTAAACAAAAACACTTGCTTAAGTTTAGGCAACAAAATCACTTTGTTAGGTTTAGGAAAAAACAACATAGTTGGGTTTAAAATGAATATATTTGTAAAGTGAAAATGAGACTTGTGAACACGGGACACGAACGAACAGCTGATTGTAAAGTGAAAGTGAAACTCGGCACATGGGACACAAACAGCGGTCTCCTGGATGAAAGCCTTGTGTTTGTTGGACCCATTCACCTCCCCCCTCCCGTCTGCCATTAGTGTGTCTTTTCGCTCTTTAAACTACGTCACTTTCTCTGAGCGTTTACTGTTACCACGGATGGGTTTACATTGCTTTTAATTGAAAGCCTGGTGCGTTTCATACAGCTGCCAAAGGGTGTCTTGTGCATTGGCATCACATGCCGACGGGCGTGACGAAGCGTCGGTAATTTATGCTCTGGGAATGAGAACGGGCTGATATGTGTGGCTTTGGACGAACAGTCAATACTCGTTAGTACAACTAATTCATTGTTGGTTCTGGTCTTTTCGTGGGATCTGCTGACAACAAGAAAAACGTAGAATATCACCATCCTTTAAAACTCACGTAGAGAGACCTACAGTATTTACACTGCAGGTGAATCTCTCCAATGGAAACTCAAAGGACACAGAAGACAATAAATCACGAGGCAAAGTGTACAAATATTATAGTGCCTTTGTGAGAGTATACTTTCTATCCATGCTGTTTCATTAAGCTCAGCTGGAACCGTACAGTATGTCAATAAAGGCATAACTTCACTCAACTGAGCTCTTGTTGTTTGAAAGTTCAGACTATGTATGTGGCATAATGTGCCTGTTAAAGTGCATATAGAGTGACTGTTGTGTTGTGTGGGATCTCAGCTGGATCTCCTCATCTGATCGCAGGGTGTAGGTCTCAGGAAAGGTAAGGGTGGTGGTGGTGGTGTCGGTGGGGGGGGGGGGGTTGAGGGTCATTGTTGTGTAAATCTAGCATGTGAGGAGGGTCGGGGGGTAGTCGAGTCACTGTGGAGAAAAATGCTCGCTGTATAAGCATCCCAGGTTCTTTCACGGCTATCATCAAGTTTAATATTTGGTCATAAAGCCTTCATCATGTACTTTGCATAGACAAGTCTTTTAAGTCTTTACTGTGTTAGTTTTATCCCTGAAAATGCTTTTAGCGTACTGATTAACATCTCTTCTAAATTTAAAAACATCTCAGCATTATGATGGCTTTGTGATCTTATCTCATGTTCAATGTGGAATGTTATCTGATATCCAAAGAAAACTTTCTTTGCAGATTTTCCATGCATTTTGCCAATCTGTGATTATTATCATGCTTGCTTCGGGTGATGTTTGGCTGAAACCTTTGCTTTCCAAGTTTTATTCACATCATCGCCTTGGATTTTTCTGTTCTTCATCACAACCTCTGTCTCGGGGGGGAAATGCTTTTGTCAAACAGTACATTTACTCCACTTCATATTTGGTTTCAGGGGGAATTTGAACAGGGTATGATTGCTTGAGCTTTTATTCCCCTGGTGCCTGATGGAAACCAACTAATCATTCATTGCTGCTGTTTTTTAGACGTGGAGCAAGCCAAATTCAAATTTGCTTCTAATGCATATTGATGAGCTGAGTTTACACATTAAAAAAGTGAAAACTTAAAGAAATTCAATTTGGAAAAAACTTTTACCATTACCGACCAAACATTATGGAGGACCACGAGAGTCACGGAAATAATAATAAAGCAATTAAATGATTAATAAGTAATTGTACGACAAAAATAGGCATTAATAAATTTGTGGATTTATTAATCTATGAATAAATGGACTAAATTACAAAGTAATTAATTATTTGACATTTTAATGGGGAATTCAAAGAATAATTAGAAAAAGAATTCACAATTGAAATTTTTATCCATCAATAAATTGTTCAATTTAGAAAATGATTTACAAAAACACCATAAAACAATCAATAAGTACATCATTTAAAAATACATTAATGAATTCATAAATAAATAATGGCTTTATTGGCATTGTAAACAAATGTTTTAATGCCTATTTTTATTGTACAATTAGTTATTAATCAATGAAATGCTTTATTGATATTTACTTGACTATTGTGGTCCTCCATAAAACCTACAGTGTGTTTTGGTAAAAGTAGCTATCAGCAGTTCAAAGCTCCATCTAAAAAAAAAAAAAAATCACTAATCTCCTTGTTGCATCTGTCACATCATCTCACCTGTAACACCTGCATGTTATTTTCTCCTTCAGTGACAATGAGGACCATAAACCGTTAAAAGGGAGCCGCACGCCGTCTAGTGGGACGGTTAAGAGAGACGACAGTGACGACAGTTTAGTTGACTACGGGGAAGGAGGAGACGGACAGTTCAACGAGGACGGCTCATTTATCGGCCAGTATAGTGGGAAGAGCGCCAGCAGGGAGACTGCTGAGGGCCACGAGAGCTCCGAGGCCCCGTCCCCTATTAACGCCATGAACTCCTTGAACTCATTTGTGTAGCCAGACCGGAACGAGGCGCTGCACTGACTACTCAGACCCCACATGTCCCAACACATGTCCCAACACCGCATGGCTTTATGATCACATCTCCATCCCCCCCAGTGCCACACATGAAAAACACACACAACTCAAAGACATTTCTGTTTTCACTTGGAAATTTTTATGGAGACTCATTAAGCATCATTTAAGGAATGAAGTAGCTCAACCAGACATTTGATTTTAACGATACATGCATGAAACGCCTGATATGACCTAAATCCATATTTAAATTAACACTTTGATATTAACAAGTTCTTACCAGGAATCTCTTATGGACTATGCAGTGCTCGTCTGACTATATTTGTTTTTGTTATTATATTATCTACTATGTTCAAATAGTAATCAGTGTCTACAGTAAAATAACTATTACTCACTCCGTGTATTTTTATCCAAACACAGAAGCTTGTACAGGAATCTGTATTTAATCATGTAATTCCATCAGTGCACAAGGCAGATCATGTACAGTGTTTATATACAGTATATATATATATATATATAAATATATATATAAAGTGAATCTGTAAAGTGAATATTGGGAGCAGCAGTGCACACGGCATGCTTGAGATCGCTGCATTGATACATCCTCATCTGTCACCACTCTATCGAATGATGCACCTGTGAAGGAGGAGGCTGAAATGCTGCATGGCCCTGTTGTCATATGACCTCGTGACCTTTTGCCCTGCATGTAATCTCTTCTTGTTGAGCTTGATCTGAGGGCCGGTGGGGAACCGCTGAGGATGCAGGGGAGCTCGTCTCGGTCCCTGCAATGCTCCTTCAGCAGGTAGTGCCTTTTCTTCAAAAACAACGGTTTGATTGTGAAGTCTCTTTGCAGAGTTCAGTGACTGGAACAGAGACAGTAGTAGGACTGCACAAGTCACATCCGAGGATGGATCAGATAAGCTTGAGAAGAGGACTCTGCGGAGGGAGGAATAATTCATATACTCTTGTAATCTTTTTTTTAAAAAAAGACATCCCAATGCCTTGAGACACAGGACTGGCTTTGATTCCTCCAAGAAGCTAAGTATTGGATCAGAGTAAAGCATCATTAAAACCATGTCTGGTGCATTTTCATTATGTACAGAACCTGATTGTATTTCTGCAGTGTATGAATGTATGGATATCTGAGTGTGTGTGTGTGTGCGAATACAATACATTATTCAACTCCTATTAGGCAAAACAAAAACGTTCACTTGTACTAACTACACTTGAGGGCCTTTTGGTGGGATCAAGATTTTTTTTTTCTCTTAACTTGCATCAAGTTTTTTTTTTTTGTAGAATATTTGTTGAATTTGTAAATACCTGAATTGACTGTACAGGGACAAGCAGCTTATAAGGCAGCCTAAGAGGCAATGTTGTGCATGATATGGTTTAACTTGTTGATAGGACTGTATTAAATATAGAGTACTTGTAGAGAATATACAGTATATATTCTTTTTTTCCCTTGCTGTGCACAGTGTACATTGTATTGTAACTAACTGGACAGAAAATTGCATATAAATTTGAATTTTGATCGTTTTTTTTCTGATTTGCTTGTCAGCGAGTTATATGACTTTGGTATTGTACAACATGTAGAATATAGCGACAATATTAATTGATGCACAGAATGATATTATTCTGATTTGTATTGGTTCTACGCAGTCCCAGTATACTGCCAAAACGATGCTCTTTTTCTGACCGTATTGCAAATGGTTTTGTATTTAAGAAACAGATTTGTACTAACAGATACTTTCTTTGTCTCTATATTTAAGTTTCTCCTTTTAGTGCAAGTATGAAATTCAAACTACTGGAAATATAATGAATGAATAAATAATTATCTGCTTTATTTTCAGTTGTCAGACTCTTTACTCAAAATGTCATTGGCCTCTCTTGAAGAGATGACTAATGCTCTGAATCGCGTGGGATTCAATGAGTCATAAAAGCCCTATTATTCACTCCATGCATGCTTAGTGCTGCATGATGTAACCATATACTTTATATATATACTGGAAAAACAAAGTTCGGAAACTTGTGTTTGGTGGATTGTTTCTCTGTTGTATCAATGCTAATGGTCATTGTATTCTACATGGTTGGAAAGCCTGTTTATTTACCTTCGCAATGATGTCCAACTTGTAAGGATCATGCATTTGTGGGATGAGCAGCACAGCTCATTATGTGGGTAACGCCCAAGGACAGTTTGCCAAAATGCTCTGCCAATGGTAAACAGTGTATTCTCATAAGGCTACCAGGAAGCCTGCAATGACTGCCCTTCACCGTCAGGCCCGTTGGTGCTGGTGTCGACAACACAGACAATGGAACCTGAACATGTGGGGGAATGTCATGTTCAGTGATGAGTCCAGGTTCTGTCTGTTGGAGTATGGAGACGACGTGGAGAACGCTATGCTGATTGTTGCACCGATGGAGTAACAGCTTTTGGTGGTCGGCATCTCCCTCACTGGCAAAACAAGGCTTGTCATCATTGAAGGCCATCTCAATGCAATGAGATATCGGGATGAGATTCTGCAGCCAGTGGTGATCCCATATCGCCACAATCTGGGACCTAACTTCATCCTCCAAGATGACAACGCTCACCCCCACAGAGCCAGGGTTATCACAGACTACCTCCACAATGTGGGAGTAAAGAGAATGGAACGGCCTGCCAACGGCCACACCTCAACCCAATTCAACACTTGTGGGATCAGCTTGGGCGTGCTGTACGTGTTAGAGTGACCAACACAACCACGCTGGCTGACCTGCAACCAATCCTGTTTGAGGAATGGAACGCCATCCCACAGCAACGTGTGGCCAGGTTGGTGACCAGCATGAGGAGGAGGTGCCAGGCTGAGAGTTCAATCATCCAATCCACCAAACAACTCAAAACAAGAGTCAACACCAACAGGAGAATACATTGTTTACCATTGACGGAGCATTTTGGCAAATTTTTCTTGGGCGCTCCCCACATAATCAGCTGTGCTGCTCATCCCACAAATGCATGATCCTTACAAG
>CAKAOH010025979.1:0-20312 GCA_916701665.1 Sebastiscus tertius | reverse complement strand
CAAGGGCTGTGACAGCGCGTCAAGGGCTGTGACGCTGTGACGCCGCCAAGGGCCAGGCTGTATTGCTGGGCCCGCTGGAGGGAAGGGATGCACGGGAGAACACTACACGCTCTCATCCCAGTTCGTTACATACCGCCCCTTGGCGGCGTCACTGCTGTACGTGTTGGCTCCCAGGAAGCAGGTGGTGAGCTCCAGGTCCTGTAGCCACAGACAGACAGTCCCCATCTGGATCAGCAGGCACCGGCGGAGCAGTGAGGCGAAGCTCTGCTCCTGGCTGGATGAGGAGCCACTGACGCCGGGTGTGGAGCTCTCCACCTCCCACCAGAGCTCCAACTGCCAAAGGTCGAAGGCTGCGGCGAAGCCGGATCTGGTCTGTCCGTTGGCTGGTCGCTGCTGGAGTCTGAGCTGAAGGAGTTTCTGCATGATTTTGTCTGATTTCATTCAGAATCTGACATTGGTGGCACCGAAGAATAATTACAGTATATAGAAATAGTCAATCTTCTCTCTGATGGTCTCCTTTGCTTATGTAGGTCATATAGAGGCATCAGTATTATATTAAGACTGTTCCATAACTAGTCAAAAGTTCCTTGTAGTGACTAATTTAAGTCTGCTTTTTCTTTGCAGCTACTATCTGAAAATATTTGAAAAAGGACAGCAGAACATTCAAATCATTTGTGCTTTTCTTTCTGTTTTTCTACTCTGTGTTTCTGTAAAACCATGTCTGTCTTTAGTGAATTTAGTGAAAGACAGACAGTCTTTCACTAAATTAAAGAAGAGGTTCTTCTGTGTTCCCTCTTTACCACCGCTGTTTACAACTTGGTGTCGCAGAATATTTCAGTCAACATTTTTTACTTCTCCTCTCCCTTTCTCTGCGTGTCTTTAAACAGCATCATTCATTTTTAAAATACAAGATACAGTACAGACTCTCATGAATCAAACATGTGGTTACGTGTGTTTATTGGCTGAAAAGGGCTGCTGGCAGAAAAAGGACACTGTATACAAGATTACCAAAAGAATGACAATTGTGGCATGTCGTTGTGTTGTTGGGTACATTCAACATGGACAAAATCAAGCTTTTTAAGTATTGGTGGATAAAGAAATCCAACAATTTTTAAACAGAGCGAAGCATCAAAAACATGAACGATGGAGAGAATATTAATTTGTCATATACAGTTTTAATGTGTCTGTATCTTATCTGTTTTTTTTTTTTCTCAAAGTCTTTTGAGAAAACTGCACCGTCTTACAAGAACATGTTTTTTTTTTTCTTTAACTCCCTGGTTTCTTCAGAAGCTCCGACCTCCCGGCAAGCTGCTTTATCTTAGCGTGTGCAGAACCCTGTGATGTCAGAGGAGAAAACAGGAAGTTAATGATCACGATTCGGCTCCGTCTTATTATCTTCTGGGGACAAAATCTTCAAGGGGTCCACTTTGTAATTTTCTAAAGTTGATGCCTCGGACATTAATCTTTCACTAGGAGAAGGGAAGTTAAAAGTTACTCTTCTACTTAATCCCAATAATGTCCCACAAAATCCTTGTCTCCGAGCATTTTGTGAGCAGCACTACAAAGTAAATCTCAGTGGAATATAAAACCTCTTGTGGAAATCTTGTGAATGCATAGGCTATGTGTGCACAATCTAACACATTCCAACCTTCTACAGTGAAATCTCTGTTTTGAGAAATAGTTTTTCTGTCACTTTGGCAGAGCAGATGGCTCTAAATATTACACTACTGAGCCTCAGCCTCAGTTGCTATGGAGGAGAAACCGGTCAGAGGCACAAATCAGAGCAGTGGTGAATTCATAATGCTTCATTGTTACAGTTGAGAACCAAACCAAGCGCCATAAGCCCTGTTTCCACTGCAGGAACTTTCCCCCGGAACTAAGAACCTTTTGAGGAACTCATTGCATTTTGACAGCAGGGACCAGGGTCTAAATTAAGTTCTAAATTAAACCTTTTTACCTCCAAAAAGACCCTGGTCGGGCGGTAGCACTTTCTGAAAGTACAGGAACTTTGAAGGTGGATTTTGCAGGGATGACCGTCGCCGATTGGTGAAACACACACACACACAGCGCTGCTGCTTCAACTTGTATACCGCTTCTTAAAGGTCCCATATCGTGCTCATTTTCAGGTTCATACTTGTATTTTGTGTTTCTACTTAACGTGTTTACATGCTGTAATGTTAAAAAAAAAACTTTATTTTCCTCATACTGTCTGCCTGAATATACCTGCATTTACCCTCTGCCTGAAACGCTCCGTTTTAGTGCATTTCAACGGAATTGCAACAGCGACAGTTTGGGCCCATGTTTACTTCCATTCAGCTGATGTTATTCACATACACTGCAAAAAAGGAAATAAACTGGAACCCATTTAGAATGTTTACGTTTAAAACCGTGTATTGGTCTAAATATTGTATATTTGTGACATCACAAATGGAGAGAAATCCACGGCTTGTTTATAACCCACAATTTTTGAATACGGGCTGTGTGTATTTCTACGTATATTGAGCGTTTTGATAGTTTAATAGCATTTTTATAACCTACATGAACCTGCTTTTTAATGTAAAAGACCTGAAAATCTCACTTTTTACAATATGGGACCTTTAAACAAGGAAGTACTCTAGTATCGATTTAGGAAGAGGGGACAGCATTTCTCTTTGTTTGATAACATTAAAAGTAAAGTTAAAGCTTGACGGAAGACTTCGGCCAATCACAGGTCATTTCAGAGAGAGAGCGTTCCTATTGGCTGTGCTACGGTCATGTGAGTGGTGCTTGGTATTTCCTCAGCAGATCTCAACATGGCTGCTGGGGTCACAAACTTTCTCATTTTACAGCTAAACAGTACACTCCAAGATGATTCTGATAAAATTTGAGGAGAGAAATAGGCATCAATGTAACATAATATTGATTCATATTTGATCAGCGCTGCCTAGTTTGACCGTTTGGTCGGAGTTCGCGAGGGATTGACTCATGGCTCTCATAGACGGAAGCTGGACGGCAAACTCACATGATTTTTTTTCAGATTACCTGTTTCATGTACTCCTTTCAGGATATAGCGACCGTTTTAGAAAAATAACTTTTTGGAATCATATTAAAGATTGAGATTTTCATGTCTTTTATATTATAAAGCAGGTTTAAGTGCTTTATAAATACTGTGAAACTATAAAAACGCTCAGAATACTGAGAAATATTCAGAAATTGTGCGTTTGAAACAGGCCGTTAGGATTTCTGTCCATTTGTGATGTCACAAATATACAATATTTAGACCATTAAATGTGTCCCAGTTTATTTCCTGTTGCAGTGGATTTGCATAATATCAGCTGACAGGAAGTAAACATGGACCCAAACTGTTGCGCAATTCCGTTGAAATGCACTAAAATGGAGCATTTCAGACAGAGGGTGAATACAGGTATATTCAGACAGACAGTATGAGGAAAATAAAGTTGTTTTTGAACATTACAGCATGTAAACATGTTCTAGTAAAAACACAAAATACGATTATGAACCTGAAAATGAGCACGATATGCGACCTTTAAGCTTTGCTGTTGGCTTCCCAACTCATTAACAAAAGAAAACAGAGAGAGAAAAAGAGAGAGATTGCGAGGGCGAGTGGTAACAATAGAAGAGGGAGACACTGCGACGCGGTCGTGCTGTGAATGAGAGAAAGAAATGTTATTTTCTGATTGTTTCACGGTGGTTACGTCCTAAAGCACAAATAAATAACCATCAAACACTCAACAGATGATTTACTGTGGAGACAGACGCTCTTAGTTTCATTTTCCTCCGCATTGTTTTTTTTCAATGTATTTTTTAGATGAAACATGCGGCCACACTGAACTCCAGGCTGCAGAGTGTGTTTACTGCTGCGACCACCAGTCATGTTGCTTTTTGCTATGTCAGAGGACTATTTTGTCTAATCTTCACAGGTCTTTAGACCGCAGTGGAAACACAGACAATAGTGGGC
Organism: Sebastiscus tertius; assembly: GCA_916701665.1. Lineage (NCBI taxonomy): Eukaryota > Metazoa > Chordata > Actinopteri > Perciformes > Sebastidae > Sebastiscus > Sebastiscus tertius. Next base: position 16,354 of record CAKAOH010025979.1, on the reverse strand, counting down.
TGAGGGAACCTTTTAGTTCCTTGAAAAGTAGTTCCAGGGACTAAAATAGGGGGATAGATTTCTTCGAGAATTTGACTTTGTTTAACCCTCTTGAGGAGAAAGAAAATATTCTAAGTTTTCACCTCAGTTTGTATTATTTTAATGTTATGTGTTGTTGTGTGTAGGCACTCTACACACCACCGCACACTCTTCACCTGCAATGTTTTCACATCCCAATTCCCTTTTAATTTATGATATTCAGCAGCCTGCAAAAGGTCAAAGTCAGTATGTGAAACACTCGTTCTGTCCATTCATCAAATCAAATCTCGCAAACACATGGAGCTTGACCTTCATTTCCTGTAAGTTTCTATAGAAAAAACGTGATTCACCACATATTTCCATGGCTCTCTGCCAGTGTTGACTGGCAAAATTCCATATGGAGGAAGAAAAATGCTGCAATATTTTACTGACCAGTCATTGGGGAAATGCCAGCGGAAGGCAGATTCGTTATTGCTTATCTGGTCAGCCCGTTCTTATTCCCAGAGCGTCAAATACCAATGCTTTGTCATGGCCATTGACGTTTGATGCCGCAGCACAAGGCACCGTGTAGCGCCTGTATGAGACCAAGTGTTGCTGAGTTTAAAGAGCTAAAAGACACACTAATGGCAGGCGGGAGGGCCCAACAAAGACAAGGCTTTCATCCAGGAGACCGCTGTTCATGTGTGTGTTAAGTTTCACTTTCACGTTACAGTCAGCAATCATTTTAAGCCCAACCACGTAGTTCTGTCCTAAACCTAACTATAGTGGTTTTGATGCCAAAACCTAAAGTGACGCCAAGGGGCGTGACAAATCGGCAGTTTGTGACGAGGTAGGATGAGAACATTTTGATCTGGTTAGTATAATGCAGTTGATATTAGGCTTCACACTCGAACAAACACATCAAATATGTTGACGTGACAGAAGTGCATATAACGAATTCAGTGTGAACACGGTGTTGTAAGGTGATTTTTGGGCCTCTGATGCCCGGAACACACAAGGAACATCAGCAGCACGTGGCGGGTGCGTGGTGTGGTGGCTGCGTGGCGTGGTAGCTGCGTGATTTACGCGTCTGTCGTTCACACCAACTGTGTTTCAGCTGCGTGTCAGCTGCTGCTGTCAGCCCTTTCTTTCTACATAGTTTGCCTTCTAATGGCCATTTCATTTAATTATAAATATCATTTATATTTATTTTAGACAGAGAAAGGTTAAGAAACGTGTTGTAATTTGTAAATAATAGTAATAATCGACAGTTAAAACTCCGTACTATATTCATTCATGGAGCTCTCCAAGTCACTGCATGTTCTAGAACACTGTCCGGCACATATTTCAGAATAAAAGCCTTTTGTTAACAAATTAAGGAATTCTGTCCATTTTATTTTGAAATTAAAGCAGGAAGTGTTGATTTAAAAATAAGTCTCTAGTTTTTTTCATCGCCGTAACATTCTACAGATAGACATTGAAACTGTAGTAATCTTGCTGGTATGATGTTAATATACAGTCAATAGATCGCTTTCACTGTCTGTGACGTATTCTACAGATGTCTAGACATTGAAACTGTAGTAATGTAGCTGATATGATGTCAATATACAGTCAATAGATTACTTTCACTGTCTGTTATTGCTCTGAAACTTGCGTGGCACCCGTCAAAAATAGGCGAGACCTCTATTCTCTAGAAGAGACGCAGCTGTGGCTGCTCTAACCTATTAACACGGACACCGAAATAAAAAACAACAGGAAACGCAGCCGTCACGCACTCCTGACGTTCCTGGTGTGTCCCAGGCTTGACAGTTTCTGGGCCCCGTTGCACCGCCGATATTTACGCCGCTGGGTGTGCGATAGGCGACACGGAGAGGCAACTGTTCATTCTAAACAACAACGGTTGCTCCTGAAGAGGTTAGCCTAGATGCTGCAATAGCATCAGTTCTATCAGAACTGGAGTATTTCTTCATTGAAAGAAGCGCAAAGAACAACACTGAAGGCTTTTTTCAATGGACGAGATTTTTTGTACTCTTATTCCAACTGGCTTCGGCAAGAGTTTGATTGACAGATGGTTCATCCAATCACCTGCCAAGTCTTTTTTTGAAAGTGCCCGCCATTTTTCTAGCCTCGTTTTTGTAATTTTAAACTGTTCAATGTTCTACGATGAAATTGCAGCTGTGAAGGTTGAAGTAATTGAAGCTTATAAAAAAAGAAATTAAAGATCACACACACTACAGCTCATTATACTGCAGTTCTAACCAGTTAGAGATGAATGTATAAATATCTATTCAAACCTTAAATCAGCTTACACACACTCACAGTTGATTAACTGCTAAAGTCGTGTCAGATGTTGAACAGCATGTCGACTCCAGGAAAGAGATTTGTGTTCCTTTGCAGATAAATTCACAAGAAAACGCACACACACACACACACACACACACACACACACACACACACACACACACACACACACACACACACACACACACACACAAACACACACATCCCTTCCCACAAGACACTCATAATTTTTCAGTCGGTTGCTGTTTGCAAAGATGACAGTGTCATGAATGTGTGTCTGTGGTTGTGCACGTGTGTGTGTCCACTGAAATACGTCTCTAATCGGGTGAATATCAACTGAAAGTGCTGAGGGCGCTGCCGTGGCTATGACCTCCTTAATGCCCTGCTTTGTTTTATGGCCGATCCACTGTGACAGACCATTAATGGGGTGGGGGGGGAGAAATGGAGCGAGTGGTAAATGAAGAGAAGGAGGGAATCACCAGAGAAAGAGTAAGCAATACTTTTTATAACTCATTTGCCAAACATGTTTTTACTTAATAAAATGATCTTTTATACAGATGTTCACATTCTTATCAATACTTTCTGCTGCAACGATCCAGTTTCCCTCCAGGAAACACAACGTGTTCATCTTTCACTGTCTTACATGTTGGAGAGATGAGGTTACTGTATGTTTGCTATCACGGTTTATTAACTTGGAAGACTGTGATATAATTCTTACGGCGGGGACGCACTGTCCGCATGAGCAGCTCATGGCAGCTGCCTCGCTGAAGTGCTGCGTATCTCACGCGTGTGGCGTCCACACTGGCAACATTCCTGCTGCTGCTGGGCTGCTGCTGTCAGCTCTTTCTTTCTACATAGAGTTTGTCTTTCATAACGGCCATTTCATTCCATTTTAAATGTCATTTATATTTAATTTAGACTGAAAAAGGTTAAAAAGTGTGTGCTCATTTGTTAATTATAGTAATTTGTGTGTGGCAATTGGGGAAGCAGTGAAAATATTGTTTTTGAAAGGCTTAACGCCAAAAAATATGGATTGAAGCAGAATATTTTGTCAAATGAAAAAATGCTGGGAATTTTGGAAATGATTTCATGTCGACTTCTGAACTTTACAACGCTCTGGAGTTATCGGAAATGTTTGGATCACATGAGTCAGAAACAATTCTATGCAGCCACTACCGAAGTCTAATTCCACAAATAGTATAATAGTGATAATATTAGTGTAGCCTGATCTTTATCTGCAACCTTGCACAAATACCATGTTTAAATAGAATGTGGCCTGCTAAGTAGCAAAATATATATATATTTAAATGAAGCTTATGCATAAATTCAGTCAGGAAGATTGGGGGTGCAATCTCATTCATTCTCATTCATTCTGGGTCACTCTCTCATGGGCTATTAATATGTCAGCTGATTATGGACGTCTCTCTTTTCAGTGACCAATCAGATCTTGCCATATCTCCCTAAACCAATCACATTGCTGCTGTCAAAAGTTTAAAAACCGTTCTCCTCGATGCTGTTTTCGGTGTCAGTATCCAGCACAAACCGATGCGACCCTCCACCACCCCATCACCTCCAGATTCATCACATCAGAGTAATCCTGCTCCACTTCATTCATCGGATCTGCATCAATCTTCACCACCACCACCAGTGTCTAGACCCGGGGGAATAATTCTAAATCCTACTACAGCCTCATTTCCCCCTTATTATGTCACATTGGGTCTAAATCGCCAAAGACTGTTACTATTAATAATTTGTGCACTTTGTAATAAATCACCATTCAATTCATACGAGTCTCTCCTGATTGAAATAATTTTATATACAGACTATTATATAAATTATCCAGTAAGTGTGTTATTATGATTTTAGTTATAAATGTGCAAATACAATTTTGACAACCTCAGAGCAGACAAATCGTGGCGTATCCCCTGAGATCTTTGGAGCAACGGAGAACTGTACAGTCTTTGCAGTTGATCATGTGAATATATAAATACAGCCAACTCTAACCTTTAACTTGGTTCCAGCTCTTCCATTTTTTTTTATTTGTGTTGGTCTCTGTGTGGTTTGTTAGCATGTGCATACTGTATGTATGCAACAGTCTAGCAGGCTAAGACAAGACAAATAGCCAAATCTTCCCACATTAGCCGAGGGGTTAGTGACAGTGTTGCTACCATGGATTTTTCACACTGAAACTGGCCAAAGAGAACGGGAGATGTTCTCAGTACACTTAAAAAAAACACATACAGATCTCACTGTCTCTTTAAATGACATGGAAACGAAACACTAACTGTGTGTGTTAGCACCTATTCCACTCTGCAGAAATACACACACACACACAAAGGAGAAAAGCAGCTAAAGAAAAGGGACTGAAGACGAGGAGGGGAGAAAAGTGGAAAAGAAAGGGAGAACACAGGAAGGGGAAAGATAAAAAAAAAGTGTCACAAGAAAGTAGGACGGGCGACGGGAGAAATCATCTCAGTGGGAATGATGACGGGGGAGCAAAGAGTCAGCAAAGAGGATGGAAGAGAGGGAAAAGAGCGGGGGAAAGATAGTGACTTAGAGAAAGAGAGGTGAAAGGGCAGACAGGAGGTTTGGAGGACAGTGATGCAAGCTGGATGGAAAATGCATTGAGCACAGCGGTGCCTCTCTCCAGTCGTTCCAGTTCACTGACTCACTGGAAAATAGGATGAGTGACTGGTCTGAACGGGACAGGAGGGAAGAGATACAGAGGGGGATGAAAAATAACTCAAACACTTTATAGAAAAGACTTTATTACAAGCAGTGCTGCAGAGGTTGGTCATACTGTCAAATAGAGTTTGCTACTAAAGACATGCAACCTAATATGAACCACATTTGGAGCAGTGGTGGTTTATTTATTCCAAAGTTAAAGGTACAGTGTGTAAGGATTTGGCGGCAACTAGTGGTGTGGTTGCAGATTGCAACCAGCTGAAGTCAGACGGCGACTGGCGGTGCCACGGTTTTGCACTCTGCAGCTCACGTTACTGCGGTTTTACAAGAGTGTCGGAGAACTACGGTGACCTTCAGGTGAAGTCAAAACGCAAAAAAGCTCTCTCTAGAGCCAGTTGTTGGTTTGTCCATTCTGGGCTACTGTAGAAACCAACCCAGCCTCACGGGAAGGCGTTTAAATACCACAACATTCCACGTGCCAAGAGTACGCATATTAGCCAGTTTACATGTAATTTGTGCGCAGTTAGAATTCGGCAAGAACATGCCATGGTTGGGCTTTAAATAAGAACGTCAAACATACAGAAAAAACATAACACAACTACGGAAAAACACGTTACAAATGTCAATAAAAATCACGAAACAAAACACCGCTCAACAACGGACTCGAACACAGGTCTCCTGGTTAAAAGTCTGGTGAAGTGATTCAGTGTATTAGATGACTTAGTCTTTTTTTAATAAATCAACTTTCTTTAATGAACATAACTCATCAGTGTGTGAGCAAAGAGTTTTTTAACCATAGTGAATATGTTGTTTTTGAAAGGCTAAACGCCAACAAACATGGATTGAAACTAGGGCTGTCAGTCGATTAGAATATTTAATCTTGTCTAATCGCATGATTGTCCATAGTTAATGCGAATAATTGCAAATTAAACCCACATTTTCTATCTGCTCTAAATATACCTGTATGTAGGGAGTGGGCAAATATGCTGCTTTATGCAAATATATGTATATATCTATTATTGTAAATCAATTAAGGACACAAAACAATGATAAATATTGTCCCGAAACCCTCACAGGTACTGCATTTAGCATAAAACTATATGCTCAAATCATAACATGGCAAACTGCAGCCCAACAGGCAACAACAGCTGTCAGTGTGTCAGTGTGCTGACTTGACTATGACTTTCACCAAACTGCATGTGATTATCATAAAGTGTCTGTAAAGGGGAGACTCGTGGGTACCCATAGAACCCATTTACATTCACATATCTTGAGGTCAGAGGTCAAGGGACCCCTTTGAAAATGGTCATGACAGTTTTTCCTCGCCAAATGTTTTGAGCGTTATTTAACCTTTTTCGCGACAAGCTAGTATGACATGGTTGGTGCCAATGGATTGGATGAGCCCGCTACAACCTCTGAAAGATTAAAGAAATTAGTGGCGTTAAAACGAATTTGCGTTAACGCGTTATCACGTTAACTTTGACGGCCCTAAACACAACCCGTTCTCATCCGGGACTTGTGCCTCGGTATCAGTCGCCAAGGGGCGTGACAAAGTGAAGATATTTGGTGACCTGAACGGGCTGCACAGCCTGCACACTGTTATTGGCTGGGAGTTACACCCTCACTTATAGTGGGCAGAAGTGATAACTGAGAGGGATTATTTTTCTCTCAGTCTATACATTTTAGGAAATTCTTCCATATTATACCTTTAAAATGTTATGCCTCCCCATGAGCTCAGGTTGGTTCGACAGCACTCTCCATCACCATCATCAGAAACACCAAACGAGGGAATATCTTTTGGAATAATGCTGTGCATCCCTCCAGTAGAGCCACACAACTCTGATCATATTTGAAAACCACCCACAACCATAGTTTAATCTGATCAGAGCCTCCACACGGTGTGAAGCAACTCCTAATGTAATAACTGCACATAATGCGCTAAGAGATGTAATAAAAGCTCAATTTAATGTCTGATGTAATAAAAAATTTAAAGACATAATCAATATCCAATTAGTCTCAGATGTGCAAATAATCTGATATGAATGTTGCTGCTGTGTATGTGCGTGCACGCGTTGGGTATTTGTGTGTGTGTCTGTGTGCCTTTAAGCATCATTAAAGCCAGTTAATGGTTTTGTTGACAGACAGAAGTGCTGCTCGTTCTGGTGGAAAGGACAGTCAGACGTGCCTACCCATCTTTCCCATCACTCCATCTCGCTAATCTCCCACTCGCTCTTTCTGTCTCTCTTTTTTCCATCCCTCCATCTCAGTCTAGACGTTTGTTTGAAGAGAATTTTCAGGAAGTTAAATAGAGGCCCTTTCTACCATTTTCTTCTTTCGTTGCTTTCACTCATCCTCCTCATTCCCTCTCATCTTTCTCCCACACTCATCCTCCTCCTTCTTCCCTCTTTTTTGATCTCCTCTCTCCCTCCTTTTTGCCATCTCTGTCTCAATAACACCATACAGGTGCAGTTTGAACTTTAAGTTTGGGGTTTCACAAAAACAAAATCCAGATGAAATGCCATTTAAACAACAGAGGCTTTGTTTACACAAAAAATCATAATCAGGCACCAGCAAGTGCATTTTTATATCCCGACTAATATGCCCTTGTGAGAATTACCATAGAAACCAAACTCACACAAACTACAAAACCCGACAGTAAACCAGAGATGAGCCGTGCATACACGTTGCGTAGGCCACCAGGTGGTGTCTAATAGCATTCTGTATATGTTAAACACAGAGATATCAAGTGTTTTGGGATTCTGTGTGTACTATTACTCCTAACTCCGGAGACACATGCAGCTCTTTAGCCCCTCTCCGGTGGCTCCCCATGGATTTTTAATAACGGAAATGAATAACTGCTTTTTGTTTACATTTACATTTTTATTTATCATTGCTGTAGGTCTAATGTACGAGGGGAGGATGGAGTATTTGGACCACATTGAGGAAAAAAAAATAAATCTGAGATTTCGAGAATAAAGTCATAATATTACGAGAATAAAGTCAGAAGTTTAAGAGAAAAGAAGTCATAATATTATGAAAATAAAGTCATAATATTGTAAAGTAGTAATTTTACGTGTTATATTCTTTTTTTCTCGTAAAGTTATGACTTTATTTTCGTAATATTACGATATTTTTTCTCATTAAGTTGTGACTTTATTCTCTTAATAACACAACTCTTTTTCTTGCAAAGTGGCCCTAATACTCCATAGCACATTTGCACTTGGGCCCTCACTGCATTAGCCTTGTATACTATATACTTAGACTATAAAAGGTGTTACCTTCATCACAATGCTCAAATGTTTTGCGGCCCTAGACAGTTTTGTTTTGTTTTGTTTGAACTTTTGTCGGACCCTGTTTCTAAATAAATAAAAGCTATATATAAATGGAAGTTAGAGTAATCTCACGAACCTCCAAAATATATGTCCAATAGACATATAGTGTCCTGTGCTTTTTCCCTGCGTGTTAATAGTAAATAGCCTACAACTTCATTAAATTCTGTTTATGTCATGCTACTAGCGCTACTAGCTACTGGCCAGTAGCCGGTTGTCTGGGAACAGAGACGTTTATACATCCACCACAGTACTGGCTGACAGCATACAGCCCATGGGTGTATTATAACATAATAAAAGTGATGAATTACAGCCAATATATATCCATTATTACAGCCACATACAGCTAGCAGGAAGCTGGCAGAACCGGATATGTCATATGAGCGTGCAGGGCGGTGCAGTCCCGTGGGTCTGATGAACGTTCATTATGCAGAGGCAAAATAACTATTAGTTCATTTTAAAACTTTTAGGACATACTGATACATGAGGGCTATTTAAGTGTTCGTACTGGAAAGTTAATTTACCTAAAAAAAAAATGATCCTCTGATTTTCAGGCGTCTCTTTATACATCCGTGGCCACAGACTCATTGGCGTTTTCAGTCCAAAATGCTCCATCTACAGTAGCTGCTGTTGTCAAAAAAGCACCGGAGTTTTGCCTCTTTGCTTCTAAACTCTTTGTCAGACACTTATCCCCCTTTCTTTCTCTTTTTTGATCTCCTCTCACCCTCCTTTTCCCCATCTCTGTCTCACTAACCCTGCTTGTCATTTATAAACATAGTACATCTGGATATGATGGACATACTTGAGCGTGATGGATTTTTTCAGTGTCCCCATGTTCTCATATACACACACCTCATCCAGATCTATAGTCTGTGAGTGAAGGCACTGCCTCAGCTGAAGTCCCACAGCAATGATAGATAGACAACTTAATGGGTAAGTTTGGCAAAAGCAGACTGCAAAGCACTTTCACGCAAACTTCCCTGGGCAAATAACACCATAGGGAGAAAGAGAGAGAGAGAGAGGCATGAAGGTAGAGAAGGAAAAGACAGTTGACGCCAGTATTCAACAGCAGATGCGCTCCCACGTCTCTGTCTTACTGTTTCTATTCTTTTCTTTACCTCAGCTAAACCTAACAGGAAGGTGATGTGACGCGGCATCTGGCAGCAGTCAATATCAGGTGTCTTCAAACATTGAGCAACAGTGGTAGTAAACAGCGTAGTGTGTCTCAGCAGAATTCAGTAGACGTGACTCGATCCCTATTCTGTGTTGATTCCAACCTATGAGGACCAGCCACATGCAGCTCTTTAACCCCTCTCCAGTGGCTCTCTGTGGATATTAAAAAATGGAAATGAATAACTGTTTTTTGTTTACATTTTCATTTGTATTTATCATTGTTGTAGGTCTATGGTACGATGGTATGACGGAGTATTAGGGCCACATTGAGAAAAAAAAGAAATCTGAGATTTCGAGAATAAAGTCATAATATCACGAGAATAAAGTCATAGAATTACGAGAAAAAAGTTGTAATATTATGAAAATAAAGTCAGAAGTTTAAGAGAAAAAAAGTTGTAGTATTATGAGAATAAAGTTATAAAATGATAAAGTCGTAATGGTATGTGTTATTTTCTTTTTTTCTTGTAAATTATGACTTTATTCTTGTAATATTACAACTTTTTTTCTAGTTAAGTTATGACTTTATTCTCGTAATATTACGACATTTTTCTCATTTAGTTATGACTTTATTCTCAAAATATTACGACTTTTTTTCTTGTGAAGTTATGACTTTTTTCTGGTAATATTATGACTTTATTCTGGAAATCTCAGATGTTTTTCCCCCCTCAATGTGGCCCTAATACTCCGTAGTACATTTGCTTTTTGGCCCTCCCTGCATTAGACTTATATACTATATACTGAGACTATAAACTGTGTTACCTTCATCACAATGCTCAAATGTTTTGCGGCCCCACACAGATTTTTTTTTGCTTAAAATGTCTCTTTTGATAGTAAAGGTTGCCGACCCCTGGTATACAATATGGATGTACTCTCCGTGACGTCAACCATATGGTTTCTGAAAAGCAAACACAGAGCTCAAAGTGGGCGGCTTCAGTCATCGCCGTCTTGGCAGTGACGACTCCGGTTATTCCAAAAAATGGGCTAAAAGGTGGAGCGTGGATGGAGCTGAGGCGGCCTGAGGCCTGGTTGCTGAAATATGCCCACCTAGCTTGAAGCTACCAAGCTAGCTAGCTAATGCTAAGAAGCTAGGCTATATCATGGAAAAGAACAGGCTATATGCTACTCTTTGTATTCGGCTAACATTAACCCTGTGGTCTTGTTGCTCTCGGTTGCTGGTTGGTGCTAACACATAAATGAAATAGCACTAACAGTTTCACTCACTGTAAAACTGGAGCACAGAGCTCTTCAGAACAGGGACGCTCTGCTGTTGTTGGTGTGAATTCAGACTACTGAAAATGTACCCTATGCACACATTCAACCAGGGTCCAGGGTTGGTAGCATTCACGGCCATGGCTAGAATACTGTAAAAAAATTGAATAGTTTTGCCTCATTGGGCTCACCAATGACAACGGGGGCTCACATGACGTTTTCCATTCATTCACTAGAGTGGCAGTGGGGAGAAAAAAATAAACTTATTTAATTCAACATAGTGTTCTGTTCAAATCTATTGTCAATGCATTTAAATAACATATATGCATTGAAATATACCCAGATCAAAATAGTGTTTCTCCGTTAGGCCATGGCTCTCCCACTGCTTCACATTAAAAGCATTCAACTGGGGAAACATGGGTTGGCTTTTATTGTGAAGAGGTTAGTGGCGACAACGATTGTACATTGAAAATACAGTGTCAAGACAATTAAGTTTAGTACTTCATTTGACTTAAATTGTTTATAAATGCTTCATGAAATGAAAAAAGCTTACATATCTGTGTGTGTACATATAGATACTTATGTGTATACATTGTAGAAAAAAAATCGATTCACCTATAGGTCGTAATTTTTTTTTAATGATTTTAAAATCAATTTTTTAATCCCAGAATTGATATATATAATTGCTTCATTTAAGTCTATGTGGAGGTAAAAGGAAATTACTGCTTTTATTGTTGTAGTCTGAATAACATGACGTCCTATCCATCCTGTATCTGTCAACCAAAACAAACAGAAGTCGTTAGCAACGAGGAAGTACAAAACAGCGGAGGGTCCGCGCGGATACGACCTGCACCCTCACATGTTAAATCCAAAGTGGTAAACACTACACATCCAGTAAAGGATGGAAACACTTTGGGTTTCACACATTGCAGGAAAAGCAGAGCTAGACAGGGCTAAAGCTGCATGCTAACTCTGTCATAGACAGGAAACGTTATCGTATCGCGGTAACGTGCGGTCTAGCCAGCCGCCACTCTCATCTCCGTGGTCAAATGGGCCAACGCCACAACTGTAGAGCACCCATATACCGACACTTATGTAAAATGCATTCAAACGGCCCCGATGGAGCTGACCATGGATGGATAAAGAGAACGGAGCTGACGGGAGAGCTAGAGGAGGACTTAGCGGAAGTATACACGTGTGACTACGTCCGGTTTTCAAAATAAGGTGTTCACAAAGGGAACTGTATATACAAACTACATATATGGAAATAAGATTGATTGGATTATATTCACCAGAAGTATAAAACATTACATGTCCTTTATGAATTAGAAAGCAAATACCACTAATTTGTGAGGAAAATGTATTTATTCTTAGATTTTTGGATTGCTGGAATTAAATGTAATAAATAATTCCTGACAATGACTGATATATTTGACTTCAGGACATTTCTGACTACATACATGCTGAAAATCAAACATGCTTACTGTTTTAAATTAGATATTTTCCAAAGTAAAATTCCCTAGAAGTGTATGATTCAACTTTTTCCCATGGTCGAGTGTAAAAAACAAAAATCGCAATAAATCATAATATCGCATATACCATAGAATCGCATGTACACAATACATTGACTTAACATCTTTGCATGGAGGGCAATGGTTATCTAAAATTGTATTGCCTTCTAAGCTTTCTATATTTTGCATGAGCACTAGTATAAACTGCTGTTTCTCACCGTGTGTGTGTGTGTGTGTGTGTGTGTGTGTGTGTGTGTGTGTGTGTGTATGTGTGTGTGCAGAAAATAAAGACTGTTTTCCAGCTCCTTACAGGACACTTTGACAAAACGGCATCACGCTCTGCTGGGCTTCAGGTGTGCACTATTACACACATTTCTCTCACTCTGTTTCTTTCTTTCTTTCTTTCCTTATATCTCAATCGTTTTCCTCTATCTGCCCTTTGCACCCGATCTCTCACCTCTCTTTGTTTTTCTGTAAATTCCTCTCCCTCCTCTCTGACTTTATTTGTCTTCCTCTTTACTCTCAGCTTGTCAGAAAAAAGGTCCACCATTACTCTGTCGTCCCTCCCTAAATATCCCCCCCTGTCCTACACTCCATCACCCAGGATGGCAGGAAGGATGGAGCCTGGAAGAGAGAGGGATTGGACACGAGGGAGAGAGGGATGGAGAAGCTGAGGAAAGAGGAAGGGAAGATGAGGCATTTCGATGCAAACTAAAGACATTCATCCACAGGGAGCTAGCAGCTTTCGGCATGATCTATGTTGAGTTTACAGGAACATGCTTGAAAGCTGGCTGTAACTCACTCACTCACGCACACACACACATGCACAACATATCATTTCCAGAGAGCTTGTTTTCCATCATACACTAACCGACAAACATATGCCAGTACATCACCCTGGGGAGCTGAGGTAAACACGATGATTCTGTTAGATTTCCCTTCCTCTCAGACTTGTCATTGGATTTTCTCTAGCAAAATGTCATAAAAAAACAAAGTTGTTCAAGGCCTTACCCTGGGTCAATTACTTTCTGTCTTATATTATATAAACTGGGAAAAAAAGTTTGGAAACTTGTGTTTGGTGGATTATTTCTCTGTTGTATCAATGCTAATTGGCATTGTATTTTACATCGTTGGAAAGCCTGTTTATTTACCTTCACAATGATGTCCAACTTGTAAGGATCATGCATTTGTGGGATGAGCAGCACAGCTGATTATGTGGGTAGCGCCCAAGAAAGATTTGCCAAAATGCTCTGCCAATTGGCAAATTTTTCTAAGAAGGGCACTAAGAAGGAAACTTCTTCTTTAAGCTTAGAGGTCCTATATCGTGCTCATTTTCAGGTTCATACTTGTATATTATGTTTCTACTAGAACATGTTTACATGCTGTAATGTTAAAAAAATCTTTATTTTCCTCATACTGTCTGCCTGAATATTCCTATATTCACCCTCTGTCAGAAATGCTCCGTTTTAGTGCATTTCAACAGAATTGCAACGGAATTGCGTTGCCAGGCAACAGTTTCGGTCCATGTTTACTTCCTGTCAGCTGATGTCATTCACATACACTGCAACAGGAAATAAACTGGGACACATTTAGAATGTTTATGTTTAAAACCGTGTGATGAGCTATATATTGTATATTTGTGACATCACAAATGGAGAGAAAACAGCTTGTTTCAAACTCACAATTTCTGAATACGGACTGTGTGTATTTCTCCGTATATTGAGCGTTTTGATAGTTTAACAGTATTTATATAGAACTTAAACCTGGTTTATAATATAAAGACCTGAAAATATGGGACCTTTAATGTCATGCAGGTTTCAGTTCCACAGACCTAAAAATGTAGTGATCACACAGGGTATTGTTTTACTTTGAATTATGTTTTTATATTTATATTTTTACTTGCTCTTGAGTTGTTCACACCGCCGGAGACAGGGACGCAGCTGAAAGAAGGTTGAATTAGTTATACACGCCTTGTATTTATTAATTATGCATAATGAGGTTATGTTTAACATAACTATGAAACGGCCGCAGTTAGGTTTAGGCAACAAAACCACTTAGTTAGGTTTATGAAAAACGTCATGGTTGGGCTTGAAATAAGTACGTAAACTACGTACTAGTAAACTACGAACTAGTAACTTTTTATTTTGATGATAATACAATGTACCAGAATTCACGAATATGTAGGATATTACTACTGACATTCATTTAATATTACGTCATAATGGCTGCTGTATTAGCGAGATCTGATCACAAGTGGTCACTGGAGACGCATGTAGAGACGCATTCTAATGCCAGGTGTGAACAGACGTACTTAAAGCTGTCCACTTGTGATCCGATCACTGAGGACGCATGTTAATACCAGGTCTGAACAGGGCCATAAAATTACCATTTCATTCATACGGCATTTGGTGAGACCAGGCTGTTGTGCCATTAGTGGTCTAAAACTCTGCAGGGTACCAGTTAATGTTGTTGTCGATGCTGAAGTTCCTTGAGCTGCAGTTTTGTTGGTGGTCAAAAAAAACAAAAAAAAAGATAGACAAAATTGGATGACGATGATTTTTTCTTTCTGTTTTTGGCTCTAATCAACTGACCAGATGGCATCAAGCAGCAAATGTGAACTCCACGCTACAAAACATTATGCTACCAATTGGTTTGTGAAGGACCCAGTAGAGTATGACTTTGACTTAAAGTGATCAAAACATGATCCCGAAGACAGTTGTTCAATGGAACCTTAAAGACATTTCCAAATGAAATATAAGTTTTACCTTTAGGCTATTTGTCTCAATGGCCAGTTAAACAAGTTCCACTGAAACCATTCTATAAAAACCCAGGATATGTCCTTTGTCCTTCCTAACACCTCGGATGGCCCAAGGCGTCTCTGCCGCAGGGTTCTACTACATGTTCACACCATCAGCAGTGAGACTTAACTGTTGGCCAGAGGGCTGTAGTACCTTAAACGTAGGATGGAGGGAAAGACCACAACTGAACATTATGCCGTCTACCTCATTTACCCCATGCCTCTTGTAAATGAGTCTCGGGCTACTTAACTCCATTCCTGTTATCTCAATTGGTCACCTTCAGTTTCATTACAAGGTGTGTGAAACAATAACAAAAGATGCCAAGATGTTTTTGAGAGCAAACATCCTAATATCGTTTTTTTTTTCCCTCATTTGGCTCCATGCAGAGAAACAACACAGAAAACAGCAGGGAACACTGAATATCCAACAGCATTACAGTGCTAGCGAAAACCGTTGGCGGCATCGGTTTCTGAAGTTGAAACCAAAGTGTACATTCCGAGTGTTGAAGAAAATGTCTCCCGACTCAATGAGCTCTCCTCGGCGGGCCAAAATGAGAACGTCTAAGTTTATTGGCCCCCGTTACGAGCAGACTTGACATAAAGTGAACTGCGGATAAAGGGGAAATTGTAACTCTTGATAGCAGGCTAAGTCTTGGTCAGCAAAATGTTTTCGCCTGAGGGAGTGTAGGAGCGAGGGAGAGGGAGGAATTCTGCTTAGAATGAAGTTTCTACTGATGCTGATCATTCCTTTAAAAGTTGTGAGGTTATTGTTCTTGTTGTAGCCGGGGCAGAGAGCTAATAAAAGCTGGATGAAGTGAGTGTGTGGTGTGTGTGAATGTGCGTGTATGGAGGTCTGGGAGTACTAGGAAAGTTGAATGTTAGAAACTAGGAAAAAAATGTTTTGTTGTTAATGCAATTATTTGCAATTCGCCCTGTTGTAAACCCGAATAAGCCACAGTGACGGATTTTCAAGAGTCTGCACTGGTCTGCCTAAATCCTCATCTAATTTATTCATATTATACGCTAACCTGACTGAAATTATCCTGCTTCAAGCTCTCTGAATCACTTCCCACATCTCTGATTTTTTTTTTTAAATGATTGAAATAGGTCTGATGTTGTGCATATCTACATCTGTTTTCCCCCCTTGGAGAACCAAGCGAGCCAATCGGAGCTTTGTAGGCAGGATTAAAAATGGGGATGTAATCTTCCTCAGCCAGAGATAGAATCTACAAACAAAAAAGGCGACAAGTGTGGATGAGATTCATGCAGCTGTACAAGATGTTTTCGGCCAACAAACAGAAATAACCCTTAACTCTGTGTGTTCATGTTAATATGCATATATACATGTATAC
>CAKAOH010025978.1:0-62623 GCA_916701665.1 Sebastiscus tertius | reverse complement strand
AAGCCAATTTAATGTTAAAATACATCAGACGTTACTGACTTTAATTTGTGGATAGGACAAGTTTACTGATGCCAACAGTGTCGTCTGCCATGCAGATAAATAGAATATTTATCTATTAGAATAATAAATAAAAGTCAGAATTTGGAACAAAGTTTATTCAAGGATTATTATTAGATAGACAGATAGATAGACAGATAGATAGATAGATAGATAGACAGATAGAGAGTAACTTTATTGATCCCGAGGGAAATTCAAGTTTCCAGCATCACAGTTCCATAGTGCAAAAACATGTTCGTAAAAAGGCAGTAAAAACGTTAGTAGTGCAAAGTACAAAACAATATACCAAATATAAAAAATACAAGGAGATGAAGAAAACTGTTAAAATTGAATATAGTGCAGGGTAACAGCTGTGATACAGGAATATTAAAAAAGTGAATATAGTGCAGAAGAGACTGTTAAAAATTAGTATTGTGCAGGGTAACTCCAGTAGCTTAGTCTATGAAAGTGCACTGTGTGCATTATTATCTGTACTGCAGACCGTCCTCCTTCCCCCCTCTAGAGAGGTGTTATTAGTAAGCCAATTTAATGTTAAAATATATCAGACGTTACTGACTTTAATTTGTGGATAGGACAAGTTTACTGACGCCAACAGTGCTGTCTGCCATGCATATAAATTAAGGCAGGATTTGGAACAAAGTTTATTCAAGGATTATTATTCCTGACATGCACACACCACAGTGAACAGTGAAATGTTAGATTACAAGACAAAAAAATTGGCAATTTGCAAAAGACAACAAAACAAAATGTGCAATATTATAAAAACGACAAAAACAAAAATGTGAATCTTTAAAATCTGTAAAACAGACTATGGCATGTTGCTGAGTTTGTGTACTGATCGATCATAAACTCAGAAAAAAAAGTTTGGAAATTTGTGTTTGGTTGATTATTTCTCTGTTGTTACAATGCTAATTGGCATTGCATTTTATATGGTTGGAAAGCCTGTTTATTTACTTTCATAATGATGTCCAACTTGTAAGGATCGTGCATTTTGTGGGATGAGCAGCACAGCTGATTATGTGGGTAGTGCCCAAGAAAAATTTGCCAAAATGCTCTGCCAATGGTAAACAGTGTATTCTCCTGTTGGTATTGACTCTTGTTTTGAGTTGTTTGGTGGATTGGATGATTGGAACTGGATCTTCCACCGCTACTGAGGCTCCTGATGGTGTATTAAATTAATAAAGTGTAAAATTGTCAATATGTGTTGTTTGTTCCTTGTTACTGATAGAGAGTTCAGTCATCCAATCCACCAAACAACTCAAAACAAGAGTCAGTACCATTACCATTGGCAGAGCATTTTGGCAAATTTTTCTTGTGCGCTACCCACATAATCAGCTGTTCTGCTCATCCCACAAATGCATGATCCTTACAAGTTGGACATCATTGTGAATGTAAATAAACAGGCTTTCCAATGACGTAAAATGTAATGCCAATTAGCATTGTAACAACAGAGAAATAATCCACCAAACACAAATTTCCAAATTTTTTTTTCCGAGTTTATAACTCACTTTGCATAAACAGGTCCATAAAATAAAATAAAAATGAATGGGGGGTGGGAGGGAATACTGAATAACCAAAGGAAAGGAATTTGTAGGCCATTGTGTGAGTGATGTGTGGCGTGTGTGTGCTGAAGAGGTGGCGGTCTGTCCTGTGCAGGTCATTGGAACAGTATTGAGGTGCTGCTGTGAGGGGTGAGTCATAAAACAAATGAGCTCTATACAGCATCAGCGCACTGAGGCCTCCTGCTCTCTGGAGAGGTACTGACACAGCAATATGCCATTGGAAAACAGCACAGCATGCACCAGAAAACCAAATGACCTCTAAAGACTCTGGTGGTGGTGGTGTGAGACATTATCACCCTTCTGCCTGCCCTCCTGAAATCACCCTCAGATTATTATCTAAACGAAAGCAATAAACCAAGGATGGGGGGATGGTTGTGATGATATACAGGTTTGTCCTTTCTTCCACTTTAGTTTTTATTGATGTTTTTCAGTTATACACATAACAACATATGAGCATGTACACAGTCAGACCCACAAACTCAGGGAACAATACATGTGTTTGGGAGCTACACTTCCATTATTCCATACATTCTCATGTCATTTCCAACTCAATCAGTTGTCCTTTCTGCCGTCTTCGTCGCTGTTTTGGTTTTTGAATAATGTCTATTTCTCCCACTTGTCTTCCATCTGTGCTTCTTGCAGTCTTAAATGATGTGTCAGCTACACTATTCACACTCAAAGGGGGATTTTTCATTCATTCATGGCGTTTTCAATTGTTTCAACTTGTAAGGATCATGCAATATATTATGGAATATATCATGCAACTTGTTAGGATCATGCAATATATTAAATTGTAGTGTGGCATTAGGATTGGGATGGTTGTGATGATTCACAGGTTTGTCCTTTCTAATGCATTATTATTATGATTACGCGAGCTGCAAACACACTATATCTCATGTGGCCACCTGAAATGGGGATATAGTCGTCCAGTGAATGCTACACTATTCACACTCAAAGGGGGATTGTTCATTCATTCATGGCGTTTTCAATTGTTTCAACTTGTAAGGATCATGCAATATATCATGGAATATATCATGCAACTTGTAAGGATCATGCAATATATCATGCAATACATCATGCAACTTGTAAGGATCATGCAATATATCATGCAACTTGTAAGGATCATGCAATATATCATGCAATATATCATGCAACTTGTAAGGATCATGCAATATATCATGCAATATATCATGCAACTTGTAAGGATCATGCAGTATATCATGCAATATATCATACAACTTGTAAGGATCATGCAGTATATCATGCAATATATCATGCAACTTGTAAGGATCATGCAATATATCATGCAATTTGTAAGAATCATGCAATATATCATGCATTATATCATGCAATATGTCATGCAACTTGTAAGGGTCATGCAATATATTAAATTGCAGTGTGGTATTAAAAAGAAAAGTAGCATATAGGCATAGGTGTAAGGAGGGAGGGGGCTGCAGCGAATCAGCAGCAGCAGACACTGCAAAGCGCATACAGGCTGTCACCTCCCCTCCTCCTCCGTCGAGCTGTCAGATGACAGCAGCAACACATGAACCTCTATGCTGCAGACGAGAGTTGATTCATTATTTTACGTTTAAATAACCTGCTCCTCTGCGTTTTTAACTCAAACAAGGGCACGGGCATGACAGGATAACACCCCCCTGTCCCTGTCATCTCCACACGGACTGACTGACCACTAAAGCGCGTATAGGAGGAGGAGGAGGAGGAGGAAGAGCTGAGCTGCTTGTTAGCTTGTGTGTGCTAACTATCTAGCTAATGTTAGCTTGCAGGCTAATGCTAGCTTGCTGGTGAACGGAGGTCGGGACGTTAGCTTATGGTAGTAAAGAGACTTTAGTTAAGTCATGAATGTGTCATTTTAATAATTTGTTTACGGTTGCATAATAACTTGTTTTAATACGTTTATTAATTGCAGCTGAATTGATTGCTAACGCGTTGCTAGGTAGCAAGCTATGCTAAGCTAAGCTATGCTAACGCCAGCTCAGTGAGAGACCTCACAGACTAGTCTAAGGAAGGAAGAGAGAGGGTGACTTATGATGTGGACTGAGGGAAGCAGGCGAAGGAGAGCAGCAGTATTAGATTAAACACATCGTATTTTCCTCATTTGTATTCCTTTTTGTCGAAGTAAAGGGCCAATAGTGTCAGTCAAGCTGTGTGGAGACTGTTGGATGAAGACTTTGATTTTTGCGAGCTGGCTAAATGAATAGTATTTGGTATCACTGAGTCGTGAGCTAGTTGTTGGCCACTGTGCCAGCTTCAAAAGGGAAGAAGACACTGTCAAGATCATCGGCACAGACTGCAATAACTAAGCCTTTAAAAGATGGCTTCGGCGAGCAGCATTGCCGCAGCTATTGCGAGCAAAACGAAGACCAAGAAGAAACACTTCGTCGCCCAGAAAGTGAAGCTCTTCCGTGCCAGCGACCCTTTGCTCAGCGTGCTGATGTGGGGAGTCAACCATTCGGTGAGTCAGACCACCACCACCTATAATGTCCCTTTATTTCATCCACAGTATATGTCTCACCTCGATTTATGATATGCCACATTAATAAGCTTTACTAGCTGTCAAACTATATGAGCCTTTTTGTGTGTTATTGCATTATTGATTGACACATAGGAGATGACAGCTGTCCAGCTGTGGTTATAGTGCTGTCAATGTAAATGTGTGACTGGCTGGCTTCAAGTGTGCTGGACTCATACAGCAAATCATTAGTTATGTTTTGCTTTATTAAGCTTTGTACAGTGCTTCTGTGTTACTATTATGTAGTCATATTATTTCTTTATATTAATCTTGTCTCTAGGTGGAGGCTTCAGATAAGCCCAGTGTTTTTTTTTTGCCTCTTCCTGCTCTTTATATTATAATTAATTTTTTTTGTTATGTTGTATAGTCTTAAATTGTGCAAAATAAATAAATAAGTAAATAAAATAAGTGTCAAATCATTAGTTATGTTTGCTTTATTAAGCTTTGTGCAGTGACGATTCGCATTATATTGCATTAAATATTTTTAAATCTAAAATGAAGGCTTTATAAGCAGACTCTATATGGCATGCCAATGTTTTTAGCTTCCTTTGTTGTACAGCTGAGTCCCAGAAAGAAGTTCCTTTTTGTCCACCCCCATTTGTATTTAGATAGTTCTCTTTTAATGCAGTTCATTTTAGTGCTTTTAGTGTTTGTGAATTGTATTTTTTATCTCTATTTGTGTCTGTGTCTGCTACTTAGTGTTCTTGCTGCTGACCGTCTTGGCCAGGTCTCCCTTGGAAAAGAGGTTCTTAATCTCAATGGGACTAACCTGGTTAAATAAATAAAATAAATAAAATATTAGTTTTACATACGTAAGATATATATATATATATATGATTTTTATAATATATGAGCCTTTTGTGTTATTGTTAATACATAAAATAAATGTCAAATCATTAGTTATGTTTGCTTTATTAAGCTTTGTACAGTGACGATTCACATTATATTAGTTTTACATACTTAAAATGTGTAAAATACTAGCTGTCAAACTATGAGCCTTTTGTGTTATTGCATTATTGACTGACACATATGAGAGATGACAGCTGTCCAGCTGTGGTTATAGTGCTGTCAATGTAAATGTGTGACCTGGCTTCAAGTGTTACTAAGTCATATTATTTCTTTATATTAATCTTGTCTCTAGGTGGAGGCTTCAGATAAGCCCAGTGGGTTTTTTGTCTCTTCCTGCACTTTATATTATATATATATATTTTTTTTGATATGTTGTATAGGCTTAAATTGTGCAAAATAAATAAATAAAATAAGTGTCAAATCATTAGTTATGTTCGCTTTATTAAGCTTTGTACAGTGACGATTCGCATTATATTAGTTTTACATACTTAAAATGTGTAAAATACTAGCTGTCAAACTATGAGCCTTTTGTGTGTGATTGCAAGTTGATTGACACATATGAGAGATGACAGCTGTCTAGTGGTTGGTTATATAGTGCTGTCAATGTAAATGTGTGACTTGGCTTCAAGTGTGCTGGACTGGTACAGCAAATCATTAGTTATGTTTTGCTTTATTAAGCTTTGTACAGTGACGATTCGCATTATATTGCATGAAATATTTTTAAATCTAAAATGAAGGCTTTAGAAGCAGACTCTATGGCATGCCAATGTTTTTACCTTCCCTTGTTGTACAGCTGACTCCCAGAAAAGTTCCTTTTTGTCCCCCCATTTGTCTTTAGATAGTTCTCTTTTAATGCAAATTTGAGTGCTTTTAGTGTTTGTGAATTGTATTTTATATCTCTATTTGTGTCTGTGTCTGCTACTTTGTGTTCTTGCTGCTGACCGTCTTGGCCAGGTCTCCCTTGGAAAAGAGGTTCTTAATCTCAATGGGACTAACCTGGTTAAATAAAGGTTAAATAAACAAAATATTAGTTTTACATACTTAAAACTGTGTGTGTGTGTGTGTGTGTGTGTGTGTGTGTGTGTGTGTGTGTGTGTGTGTGTGTGTGTGTGTGTGTGTGAGCTGCAAACTCTTCTTTGGCTTCCTGTTGTGCACATGTAGGATAAGCTGCTAGGGGTCTGTGTCATGAGAGAGCAGCAGATCTTCCCATGCAAGACAGCTTATCTCTGCTCTCTCTTTCTCTTCCTTTGCTGAATATTTGCTTTGCACTGGGCCAATACTCATATGTTGGAGAGAGAGCAAACTTGGCATGCAGAGGACATTTTGGCACCAAATCACAAGTATTAAACCTTTTTACCAATGTTTTACAACACATTATTATAACACACTTGGTGCTCAATCAACGGAGGCCTATAATCTGTGGTTCTTTCAGGTCCATCGCTCTTGCAATCTTATTATTAATATATAGCCTCTCCTTCAGCTTTTACTCAGCTTGTTCCTAATAATCGTAGCACGGTTACAGTAAAGCCAGCCTGTTTACTGAATGTTTTATCTGGTGTTTTTAGATTGAGGAGAACTGCTTTCCAAAATGTAAACACAATCGCTGAGCCGTTAGTGGAACAGCATCGCTCACTCCATTTATTCATTTAGTATATATAAATGTCTGTTTATAGAAATTGTCCCCATGGGGTAGCTATCTAATGGTGTAAAAGATGACAATAGTTTAGTTTATGTAAAATAGAGAGGAATTGTGGCCCTTTGATGCAGAGTGTTGCTCTGCTTTCTTGTTCTTTATTCATATACCTGTGGTTGCCCTGCTTGGTTTTGCTGCGTGTGGAAGTGTTGTGACAGAATGAAACTGTAGAGCCAGCAGTGGCTGGTTTAGCAAGGCAATTCATCTATAATATAAAATTAATATAAATATTTTGGACTAGTTCCATAACAGATGTCAGTTGCACATTATTATTGATTTTGCATTAAGTTAATGCGTCAAAGGAATACTATTTGGACATATGTCTACAAGAGCCTGACTATAGGTAAATACTAGTGGTGCAACTGTTCAAGAAACCCACGGTTCGGTTTGTATTGTGTTTTTTTGGGTCACGGTTTCATTTGTTTTGCACATCTGGGAGAAGAAAAACACAACCATTTATAATGTGTTTGTACTCCAAAATATATAGATTGATAGTAATGAATGATATTTCTATATCATACAAAGACAAAACACAGATTGTAAACATGAAATAAGGCAGGCTTCTTAATGGTCAAGTATGCCTATGTTGAGATATTTGCGTCTTCTATGTCTCTGGCAGCGCATGATGCAACGGTTCAACAAGCCCACGGTTCTGACTCTGATGAAGACACAGTTGGCGTCCAAACGTTAGTAAAAAAATAAAGTTGATTGCTGTAAATCCGTGCGCTCCAGTGTGCTTTGGACCTGGTCTCTGAAGTATCTCCTGTTACAAGATTGCCCTATTCTGTGAGAACCGGACAGGCCTACTTTTCGTTGTGAAACGGTTGAAACGCGTCTAACCTCCTTTTTTCACTCAAGCCCACGGTTCGGTTAGTACAGTCATTGAATGGTTAATTTTTTCAATTTGGTTTTGCGTCCCTAGTAAATACAGGGGATTGATATTGCATAAATGCTTTGTGTAACTTTATGGCCACTGTAAACATCACTACAAAAGCGGGTCATGTCAAGGTTGCATACCTATTTGTGCTATTTCAACTTCCTATATACTATATACTTTCTCTGACATAGTTTTCTTGACCACTGTTTCCTCTCTGTTGATGCAGTTTGTCATGTTTTTAGAGACTGTTCCCTTTGACATATTTGGCTAAATGGTATCGCAGTTTTTGGCTTATGCACCAGCAATTTGTGCACAGATGATTTGGCCTCTTTTGAGCTCTGTTTTTTCTTTCATGTTGCTTTGAAAACTCATACTGATTTGCTAATAACCACACCTCTATTTAACATTTTAGCAGTGTTGGAACTATGATTAATTTTCTAAGAGTTATCTAACTCAGTAGGTCTGTATTGGATTAAGGAATCCTGGGGTGTTTGATGGACATCAGTGAGACAGATGCACATTACTGAAGGCACATTGACGATGTGGTCAATACTAAGCATGTTAGCTTTGTCAATTTAGACAGTACCATTTGATTTTTGGCATAGTGTTAAGGGTCATAGTTCAGTGTGGCTTACGCAGACTCTAGATAGCCCGACTGTATGTGAGGCCAAGACAGCTAAAAATCCAAAGCTGTTATTTTGCATCTAAGCTGTAGTCTGTAGATAGATCACAGTCACCTGGCTGTGGTGTTAAGCCTGAGGGTGCCAAGTAAGGTACACAAGAGGTTTACCTCCATGTAGCTATACGGTACTGATAAATCATTCGCTTGAAATGCTTAGGCTGGGACGATACACCTATCTCCCGATTCGATACTATCACAATACTTGGGTGCCGATTCGATATGTATTGCGATTTTTAAGTATTGCGATTCGATATTAGGATTTATTGAAATTTTTGTTAACTTTTTTTACACTAGACCATGGGAAAAAGTTGACTCATACACTTCTAGGGACTTTTTTAATTTTAAAAATATGTAAATTAACACATCAAAATGTTTGATTTTCATCTTGTATGTAGTCAGAGATGTCCTGAAGTCAAATATATCACTTATTGTCAAGCATTATTTATTAATTTTTCTTCCAGAAACCAAAAAAAATCAAAGAATACACATTTCCCTCACAAATTAGTTTTATTTTCTTTTTAATTTATAAGGGACAGTCTGTGACAAGCCATTGTAAAATCTGTTGAAGGGACGCCAAGTTCTGGTCACATAACCGGAGCACAGCCAATAGGAACGCTCTCTCAATGAAATGACCTGTGATTGGTCAAAGTAGATTTTTTTAAAGCCTGAAAACAGAGCCATGATGAGGTGCAGAAGTCTAGTTATCTCTCAGAACACTTGAATTACAATATGCTGAAAGGTTACTATGGAATTTTTGCCCAATGATGCCAAAAATATACTGCCTACTGCCACTTTAACACCTTATTTTGAAAACCGGACATAGTCACACATGTATATTTCCACTACCTTCGCCAAGTCAGTCGATAGCTTTCCCCATCAGCTCCGTTCTCTTCCCTATCCATGGTCAGCTCAGTTAGAATGCATTTAACATAAATGTCAGTATATGGGTGCTCTACAATTGTAGCATCAGTGCCTCATGACCACGGAGATGCGAGTGGGGGCTGGCTACCGCAATACGTTAACGTTTCCTGTACATGACAGAGTTGACATGCAGCTTTAGCCATGATGTATAGCTCTGCTTTTCCTGCCCTGTGTGAAACCAAAAGTGTTTCCATACTTCACTGAATGAGTAGGGTTTACCTCTTTGGATTTAAAATGTGAGGGTTCAAGTCGTATCCACGCGACCCTTCGCTTTTAGTACTTCCTCGTTGCGGCCAGCTGTTTTGGTTGACGGATACGGAACGGATATGACGTCACGTTACAATAAAAGCGGTAACTTCTTTCTACTGCCGCGTAGACTCAAATGAAGCAAATATATTGATTCTGGCATTAAAAGATAGATTTCAAAACCGTAAAAAAAAGTGCGATACATAGGTGAATTGATTTTTCTTTCCCCACCCCTATGAAATGCCTGAGAAAGATGAACATTGATGCATTGTGAATATGACATCAGCTATATCATGTTGCCTGTCATCCAAGAAAGTACAAAAAACCCTTCCCCATAATGGTATAGTTATATATTGCAGTGTCTGTCAAGAGACTGAGGATGTTTTTTTAAAATACCTTCACAAGTTTGGAGAATCTACATGTTCAAACTGTTCTCTCGCATTGCATAACACAAAGCAGGACTGCCGCCAGCACATTTCCGTCTTATGCCTTAGGCTACCTCCCCTGCTGGTTTTCTCACCACTTGATAAGGCACTTTGTTTTTCACACCACTGGCAACATAAAAATGACATTCCATGCCAGGTCACCAGTTTGAGCCACAGATTTACTGCCAGCGGGTGTGAGGGCTGCAGTTCGGAAGTGTTAATGTAAGGTTACGTTACAGCATGTAGTTTGCAAAAGTAAACTCAACCTGTACATAACAGGACACTGAAAGGAATGAATAAAAGGGGAGGCCTGAGAATGCAACCAGACTGCAGAGACAACATGCAAACACATGCACATGCTCTGGAAAATGTAACCCCCACCCCTTCATATCTGGCCTGTCAGTCAAAAGCATCCACTTTGGTGCCTCCTGAAAACCTTACAGTGTTATTACTCTGGGAACTACTCTGGGAATTACTCAGGACTAGGGCTGAACGATTTTGAAACAATATCTAAATGTGATTATTTTGACTGATAATGCGATATGATTTGCAATATTAGAAGGAATGATCATTTTTACATCATTATTCTCATTTTGATTGAAAAACATATTAAATGATTATGTTGTGATTTTTGCACAGATGTGATGTTTTCTTAAGTGTGTAGAATATGATGTGTAGGCCAGGGCATCTCTGCAGCACCACAACATTTAATTTAAAATGGTATTTTGACACACATTTCACCTTTAACAAATAGTACGCTTCTTGCAATTTGAAAATTGCAGTAGGCCATATTGCAACTTCGAGGATACTGCCCCTCTAATGGTCTAATGAAGCAAAAATGTTATGTGGACTGAGCCAAATGTGAGTGCCAAGATGCATAAAAATAACTGAGACGTTTATGTGGCCCAGGACATTCATTGTACGTTTTCAAAAATGATTCTTGTATAACAGCTGAGAAAAGCCAGGGATATGTATTCTGAAATTACTTTATGTGGCAAAAGGTGCATGGCAGCTTGCTGAAAATAACCTTCATTGACAGGTAGCCAATTTTTACTTTAATCCTAATACTTTGAAATTTTACTTGCATCCCTCAGAGCCTAAATAGGTTACACAGCTCATGGTTTTTACAGTAATGGATTGAGGCCAAAGCTAAATTTTTATTTATTTATTTCTTTTTTTTCAGTGGAAATCACAGTTGTAACTACTGAAGCTTAGTGGGGGCAAAAGCTCTAACAAACCAGAGTCTACAAAATCAATCTCAAACTCATTATAAAAGCATCTCATGGTTCTAAGTCTGCATGACATTACAAATAAAGAAGAGGTCTTGTCTCTCTCGGATCTATTTTTTGCTGCTGCTGAGTTCACAAATTACGATTTGGGTGCCTCAAAGTGTTTTCTGTAAATGAGTGTTGTACGCTTATGAAACTAGACTTCTGCCTCATTTAATAACTTTCTGAGAGGAATAACCATTCTCTCACTTGTGCTGACATGAACAAAATAAGTTGACCAATTTTATGTTGGTTGTTTCCTGTAACATACTGTATATTCTTCATGAAAGTAGCAGCTCTCACCCTGTAAATCCTGGCTCTGTTATACATTAACATTCTCTTGTTTGGGCCTGAAAGTGAAATTGTCCTAAAAAAGACAAAACCGGAGGGTGTATGCTACGCTTCCACGACGACACCGTGGGTCAGGACGCCGTTATCAGCGGTAACCACCGTATGAGTGTATTGCAGAGCGGTGGCTAATAGCTAGCCAGTGGGGCACAACAGAGACTCACATGCACTACTCGGCCAGCGGGTGTGCATGTAAACAAAGCACAGAGAAAACTCAGATTAGAACACACACAGAGGGAGAGCGAATTTATTCTTTGCTTGAGTAGCCTTTACGAGACTATATCTTTACATTGCAAATAGTAGTTTGTTGCTATATTAATGCTCTGAATTTTTGAATTTAGCACCTTTTTAAAGAAAAAAGATCTTGGTAAAACATTTGCTGTGTCTGAATGTTGCAAAATCACAGTAGGGACACTTCACAGGCTGCAGTTCTAATCCTTTTATAGTTGGTGGTGTTAACTTGTTGGACCAGACACTTGGGGACAACTCAGACTATTGCAGGATTTATTGGCATGGATTTAGGCGCCAACAGTGTAGTTGAAAATACTGGTTTTCAGTATGGCAAGCTAATTCTAAAAATGTTTGAACACCTTGTGTCAGGGGTTTTGTTTCTTCAGTGGGAAATGGGTGAGAATATAGTTTACAGCTTCACCTTTGGGTAATTTGTCAATCTATAAAAGGAATGTAATCCTGGCTTGTCTGTCAGTTCTTATTGGAAGTCTTTTGGTGTGTCTGAGCGCAAATCAGAATGTGTTACACAGCTGATTTTTGAGTAGATTGTTTTGCTGGCTTTAAAGCTGCATTGTCTTGTCACAGTTTAAGGCACCCACTGTGTAATGATAGTTTTGAGTCCAGCAGCTCCTAACCTGCTGTTGCATGTCACCTGCTCCTGTCCTTGTAAAGTAAAGAAGATGATTGTGTTGAGTTGATGTTTTTAATTAATGCAACTTGCGATTTTTAAGGTCGTACTAGCTTGTCGTGAAGGAGGCTAAATAACATGGCCATTTTCAAAGGGGTCCCTTGACCTCTGACCTCAAGATACATGAATGAAAATGGGTTCTATGGGTGCCCACTGGTCTCCCCTTTACAGACATGCCCACTTTATAATAATCACATGCAGTTTGGGGCAAGTCATAGTCAAGCCAGCACACTGACACACTGACAGCTGTTGTTGCCTGTTGGGCTTGAGTTTACCATGTTATGATTTGAGCATATTTTTTATGCTAAATGCAGTACCTGTGAGGGTTTCTGGACAATATTGTCATTGTTTTGTGTTGTTAATTGATTTCCAATAATAAATATATACATACATTTGCAAAAAGCAAGCACATTTGTCCACTCCCATGATGATAAGAGTATTAAATACTTGACAAATCTCCATTTTGAACAGATCAAAATTAATTTGCAATTAATCCTGATTAATTATGTACAATCATGTGGTTAATCGTGATTAAATATTTTAATCAGTTTTCAAGAAAAAGCAGGCCTTTTAATTAGTAGAGGCGGAAACATGTGAATAGTAGAAAGTAAGTCTTTCCCTCTTATACAAATAGGAAATGAAAAATGACTACTTCCTCTTGATATTTTCCCAGAGCACTTAGTATAGGTAAATATCCTTCAAGTCTATATTCTAAGTCTTTCCTTACTTTGGACTTCCATAGGTCTTACTTTTAGTTTTTCTTGGTGTCATTCTTTACTTTTTGAACCTCCATTAAACTCTCCATCCTGCAGGTTCATTCACTGTTTTTGTCATAGCCCCTTTTTGTGTCACCCTGTCTATCTGGCTCACTTTCATCCCCTGTCCCCCTCTCTCTCCCCTTTCTTTGCGGTGTCCTGCCTCTCTGTCTGACTCAGAGTAGCTGTGTCTAGTTCTGGGGATTGCATAAGAGGGGGATTCTATAAATATCTGCAGGAGTGACCTATAGCTAATGTGTGATGATTATGGTGAGGAAAACAGAAAAGCTTGAGCCTCACATCCTGGCACCCTGAGGCGTTGACAGATAGAGGAACTCATGGAAGCGTCTTGTGGTTTCGTTCCAGCGCGTCTCCAAAAATTCTTTTAAACAAAAAATGTTGTCCACTCCTCTATGCATGCAAACATGTATGCACGTGCCTACAGTACTTGTGTTTCCTTCGCCACAGAGTCACTGTGCCACGGGCCCGTCGTGGCACACTCCTAGCCTGAATGCGATGCGACATGTTGCTGAGCAGCTTGATTCACTCAACAGGACAGGCCATATACCATAAGCCTGTTTGTTGCTCAGTCATCAGTCTAAACCACTATATCCTTTAATAGCTGGACTTTCATAGCACTGACCTCATAGCAGACTTGCTGAGCTGTCTGCATGTACCTTGATGACAACTATAATTACTATGTTACCTATTTCCACCTCAGTCATTTGTCATGTAGTTTTTCAACATAGATAGGAGCATGTCTGTTGTAAGAACTTGGCTCCTAAGGAGATGCTGACACTGAATAATATGCGTCCTAATTATACACTGTATAAGCTTGGTATACCTGGCATAGTCTACTGTAGTCTTAGACTTGGAAACACACACTTCAGCAATTGAGTGTGTGTGTGTGTGTGTGTGTGTGTGTGACTGAGCGACTAATGCTGACTAAAATAGACTTGAATGAGCTGTTAGTGTCTGATGATGTGAATGCAGACGTCTCACAATTCAAGGGATGACTACCATAAGCTTTTAATTGCACTGCAGATGTCTTACTCAGTTAGTTGCATTTATTCAAGGCCCTGTTTTTCTCTGCATGTCTCTGTCTCTCTCACTAGCGCGCGCACATGCACACACACACACACGCACACACACGCGCACACACATGCGCGCACACACACACACACACACACACACACACACACACACACACACCACAAAGGACGCATCAGTCCTTTTACCTTACCACTGCTCCACTTTTATCATCACCGTGTCCTCATTATGGCTGACCTCTCTATGCCGTGGTTGTGAGCAGAGGGAGGAATGGGAGTGAGGGCTACCCCTGACACTGAAGTTGTCAAAGCTGCTCCACAGAATTAGGTCACATACAGGCTGTCATGGTCACATTTTTAGTTAAATTGTGAGGGACTGATCGTTACGTGTGGTTTAAAGTAGGCCTGCAATAATAAATAAACAAATATTAAAGTGTGCATATTAGCTATACTTATGTCAGCCAGGTTGTCTTTAAATTCAGAACCGGATTAGAATTGAATATTTTAAATATAATTTGGTAGGGAGGCACCGATACCGATACCAGTTTTGGGTATCGGGTCCGATACCGCCTCGTATCCGGGACTCCCCAGCCTGCCGTGTGTCGCTCACACCCTCCAGCTGGCTGTTAACAAGGTTTTTTTGGCACAGAGAAGTACTCGTATCAGAATTCGGTATTGGCGAGTACCCAAATGTAAGTACTTGTACTCGGTCTGAATAAAGTGATATCGGCGCATCCCTATAATTTGGCTAAATGTTGTTTCTAGAGCAGCAACTGTAATGTTTATAAAGGCAATAAATGCATAACACTGAGGCTCCGTAGTCTGCACCAAAACGGCCTCCAACCATGTCAACAACTGCGCATCACTGCCTCACTCTTTCCGCTCCACCCTTCACAATAAAATCCCCAGACACATACACTAGAAAACTGCTTACTAGAGGGAACTAAAGTCATTCAGAGCTTTCACTAAGAGGCAACTCAACAAAATAGCTTACACTGTACGCTACTAGCCACCGAGCTAGCGCGCAGTGCTTGTGTAAACATAGCGGCGGTGGATGAAAGAGACTGCGGACAGCAGATTGAAATAAAGCGGAAGATGTACTCGCATTTCTTAGAATTTAATGAAAAATGTGTTGAATAAAAAAGGCATTAACGTACTGCTACACCAGTTATAAGATTAACTATACAGATTAATAATTAAAAACTGGTAGTTGTACATTTCCTGTTCCTTCCTCTTTTTTTACCCACCCTATTTTGCGATAATTACTTTTTACGGGCAAGCCAATGAATCTGTGATACACACACCCAGATACCATTGTTGTACTGTGTTTAGGCCTTTCCAACAAAAGGTTTGATCTGGATTCTAGGTTAAGATGTATTCTTCTTCATGTGGATATTGTTAAAATAGCCACATACTGTGAATGGTTCTGGGATTCTTAACAGGTCAGGTGATGATGTAATAGCCTTGTTAAGTGGTCAGTGAAAGGTCAAGTCCACACTAAACCCAATACAATCTACTACAGCTATATGTGACCTTTGATGCTCACTATCTGACTGTTAAAGGGCAAATCTCCATTTAGCTGGGTGTGTCCATATACTGCATATGATTGTGATTTATGAATATGATCTGTCATGATGTGGTCTGGTTTGTTTGTGTATTTGAGTCATTCCCTAAAAAGTGCAAAACTGATGATAAGTAAGTGAATGTGTGTGCTGCATTGATTTGAGCATAGCTTTTACCAGATTGTATAATCACATTCCCTCGTCGTATATTTGCACCTCTACATATTGGGTAATTGCATGATCCGTCAGTCTTGATTACTCTTCAATTAGAGCCACTTAGACTGTAATGTCTTGTAAATTGGCATAGAGAAAGTGTATGCTAACACTCCACGCTATCAAGGAGTCGTTGATTCCGAGCACATGTCCCATTTCCCCCACATAATTGACAGCTTGACACTGAAAGATTTGGGCATGCTGCAAGATGACTCCAATGTAAAATATATCATATAGTGATGCTGTTTTCTCTCTCCCCCTCTCTCTCTCTCTCTGGCTCTCACCTCTTACGAATTGTCCCCAACTCTCCTGTTAATCTTTACAGTTGTGATTTGCCTTGTAGGAAATGTTTGTCTTAAAAAGGCAGCCTCTTTTCTGAGGTGATAAATCTCCCACATTGACTGTTGTGTGTCTTCCTGGACCAATGCCAATTTTAAAAATAACATCACTGATGTTATTTTTAAAAGTGGCATTGGTCTGATGATGATGGTGATCTGATGGTCTGATGATGGTCTGATGGTCTGATGGTCTGGTGGTCTGATGGTCTGATGGTCTGATGATCTGATGGTCTGGTGGTCTGATGGTCTGGTGATCTGATGGTCTGATGGTCTGGTGATCTGGTTATTTTTAAAATTGGACCAATGCCAATTTTAAAAATAACATCACTGATGTTATTTTTAAAAGTGGCATTGGTCCAGGTTTGTTTAATTCCCTGACTCTTGCTAACTTAAAGGCCAAATTGCAAGAGCAAAGGGCAACCTTGAGCTGTATACATTTGAAAAGTTGCTGGACTCAAGATGGAAGATTGTATTGGGGTGACACCCGTCCATGAGGGTAGCAAAACATCTCAAGAGTCCAAACTTGAGTACTACTTTTTATTGGGACCCAAAAGTAAGATATGAATGAGTTAGAATGGGTCGAGAACAGGGTTAATGCATTACACTGATACTTCGACATCAGTTACCACCAATTGATTTGTGACTAATTCTGCTTTCTTGTGCTTGTGGCTGCATTGTGGCTTTGTAGAATTACAATTAATTGTACAGTGAGAAATTAAAGTACATGCGATGTTAATTTAGTAAATAGCATGGCTGTACAGTGTGACATATACTGTCTGTCGCACATACTACAAAAAATCTGTCTAATCGGTATATTTAAATTTGGTCACTATTTCACACATTTTTAGCAACATTTTGCAGAAATATAATGTATGAATAAAGATAATGTCTGAAGACATTGAAGGATGCTGATTGGAATTGGTGGCAAAAAAATCTTTGCAATCTTTGACTTTTACCAACAAAGGAGGAACTTGGCAGAATTGCCACATCACTGTGATGACTTTCACACTGGTGACTCATTCTAGTTGCTGCTTGTAAGTCAGCATCTGAGTTATCAGGAAATTAGAAGAGTTGAAAAAGATGACTGTTGGCTATAGCTTTCTTGTTCATTGTCAAATGTCTCCCTCAATACTGGTGACATACCTGACGATTTGGCTTGCTTCTTTTCTTTTAGGAGAGGTTTCTCTCCATATTTTCATTGCCCTTCTATATCTCGCACCTAAGAAATGGCCCAGTCCTTTGTATTATTACATCCAGATTTTTAAAAGTAAAAGGTGTTAGAATCGCACTGCTGTCATCTGCTAAAGAGTGAGTCATCTATCTGTCATTGTTCAGAGAGAGATAATGCTATGCCATGCTGCTGACAAAGCACACTCTCTTCACCAACTTCCTGTCCAATGGAGCAACAGCACATACTTGGTTCACTCTGGGCCGGAAAACCAGTCTTCATCACCATGGAGACAAACAGGAAGTGGTGGTGTGAAATTTGTCTGCAAGTTTGAAAGCTGCAGGAAGATCGGCAGATATGCTGGAGGCTGATTAAACAGAACATAAGAGCTGTACTTTGCTCAAGATAGACATTATGACAAGAGCCTAGCAGATGTAATAGCAGTACTACATGTTACTTAATGTAGATTATAGGTGCTCCAATTGAACATTGGGTTGACCGGATTAGTCGTACATGTAGGCACCTGCAAAAACATTTAGCAACAAGGCAATGCCACTATGTTAAAAATCATTGCTGTACCTATCCAAACCAAAAAATGGTGACTGTGAAAAGCATGCTTTATTATGAAAGTAGCTCACTATAGTCATTCTGACTTAGACTCTCATTCATGCTCTGTTTACAGTTTTTTAGGATGGCATGAATTTAGTTTCAAGAAGAGGAACGTTTGCCATGAAAACAGTAACAGTATAAAATGGGTGCAGGAGTGGAGTTTGGGGATATTTCGCACTGATGCACATTTTTTTCTTGGCATATCTCTATAATCTAACATATTTTCACCCCATTTTGTGTGTGCGCATGCATGTCTACACTATTGTTGTTGCATACGTGCGTAAGTGCTTGGTAAGATCAGGCATTGTCTCTGCCTTTGTGTGAAACACAGCTTTGTTGATTAGGCGACATCTCCCCACTGAGTACCCAGGATGCATCTGTGCTGTAGCATCACTGTGACGTTGGTGCCTGTCACACCAGGGTACTGAATCATTTTTGGATATGGCATCTGTGGACTTGGATCCCTTGCTTGCTGTCTCTCTAATGCCCTCATTTTCATATCGTTTATCTCATGGTTTCCTCTCTTTTCAGACACATTTCCTTCTTTTCTTTTTCAGATATGTTTTTTTTCTCGCTTTACTTTATAGGTTTCCTTCCTAAAAAAGATCTCCTGCAGTTAATTTAGCTTCTGTTAATGATGCAGAGATATTCAGTGTGAGTTGTAACTCTCAACAGTAGTAAGACAACATCAAAAGTGCTGTATGCAAAGTAAACAGCCTTCTTCTTGAAACGCTACTGTGCTCAATTTGTGCATGTTGTGCACGCTGGTTAACAGCAAAGTTGGAATAATGTACAAAGGCAGACCTTTGCCCAACACTGGACAAGCTTTTGCAGATTTCTGCATTAAGATTTGTTGTGCAGACCAGAAGCTGTTTGGGGAACTAGCCCCAGATGTCTGACTGGGCAGTTAACTCATAAGTCAATGTCTTACAGACTATTTGGCAGACCTAAATGTTAAACATCTAGTTCTACAGCAATTGAGCCACAATACTAATTTGAGAGGCCATGGGATCATGTAGGTACTCTTCCAAGGTCAACCTATTAATCATAATCAGTTGTTTTGGCATAAACAAGCTGTTACCATACCGATTAAAGCCTTATGCAGTGTAGTGATATTTGTCAAAAAACAAAATCATGAGCATTAATATCACAAACATGTTTAAGGCATACTATCCTGAAATGCACACTTTTTAATGACCACCTGAAGTATGCCAAATGCTTTCATGGGTCAGTCAGTCATGCTGAGGCCATTCTCTACACCATCTGCTGTAATATTCCTGCAGCATTACAGCGCCATAGTCAATCCTCAATGGTAAAAAAATATTGGCTACCTCCTCTAATGCAGC
Organism: Sebastiscus tertius; assembly: GCA_916701665.1. NCBI lineage: Eukaryota > Metazoa > Chordata > Actinopteri > Perciformes > Sebastidae > Sebastiscus > Sebastiscus tertius. Next base: position 43,203 of record CAKAOH010025978.1, on the reverse strand, counting down.
TGCTGGGATTGTGATATGACACCACCTCGTCTTTGCACAATCGTAGCTGTGAGCAATGTATAAAGCTTAAAGTACATTTGGGAGTGTACTGTAGATGAACACGCACACACATGTTTCGTGATTAATGTTATAGTCAATCAAAGTCTGAGTGTTTGAGTTTATTCAGTGCACCTTCATTACAAGTGTGCTTGGTGGAATGACAGGTTATTAATAGATTCAAGAAACCTGCCAGCACTCCTGCCTGCAGCCAACAACGAATACACAAGCACACACACACATAGACACACACACACATCATATTTGTATCAAGCTGTGCCTGAGTCATAACAAATGTCAGGTCTATGTATTACAGCAATGTGATGCATGACCAGCTCCAAATGGAAACCCCATCCAATGTATGTGTTAGAAGCCCCTCTGTTTATTCAGTATGCAAGGTTTATTGAAGTGTTGTGTTATTTTGCATTTTGTTGGATGGCAATCATGACCATAAATGTTCAATCAATTCATTAAGTCATATAATCAAGTGTTAACAATCTAACTCACCTGATAGTGCACAACGTCTAGTTTATGTATTTTCATACACAAGGAGCAAATAGGCTTTGTCTTTTGATATTCTAAAAAGATTACTCCTCTGGAAACTCAAAGTGGTTCTAACACTGCCTTCATTTTCCTCATTTAATTGTGATGCATACTTTATCTATAAAGAGAGTAAGATGTGAGCATTGAAAAGATGAATGCTCCATTTTAGCTAATGCCAGACTCGCCAACTGATGAGTGCATTTCAATTATGCACACAAGGAGAGAAATGCACATAAATAGAAAAGTCATCACACATCGAAACAGTGATTATCTGCTCTTGAATAATGAACACACTCAAACTGAAATAGCAGTGCATCTGCAGGATATTACGATTATCTATCCCGCAGGAGCGACACATCCTTTCACTCACACATCTCTCTCTCTCTCTCTTTGACCTGCAAGTCCTCACCTTGTCATCTTGTCATCATCTTCTTCTGTATGTTGAAAACACCTTGAAGCTTAAGCAATTCTGGCACCATTTCCATTCGCCCTTCCCCTTCAGCTGTCCTTCAACCCTGTAGGCTCCATCATCCTGAAAATCTAATCTGTAAACCGCTCAGTGCTCACATCACCATGTGTTCTGTGCCTGAGATCGGTATTGATTGATGACCCGGACCAGATTTCTTGGCCTTGGAATCATAAATTAGCCCTAATAAATAACTTTCAGGTTGCTTTGATTGGGGGAAACAAACCACAATTTACTCAGTTATCTGAGATGGTTAACAAGGAAAGGTGACATTAATCATGTGAGTAGTATTTGTGCAGCAAAGTGGGGTACTTTTAACAAGCACTGGCGGGAGTCTTAGCCAACTGTTTCATCCTTTTGCCAATATCTGAACCCAATACAAGTGTACATTCTGTTACACTGAATGTCTTTGCAGAGGCAAAATCTAGTAGTGAGCATTCGTTGGAAGCTATATGACCGCTTATCTTCACACCACTTTATTGAAAGATGTTTTGATTGCGTTGGATAACATTGCATCGTGAAAAGGTTACATGAGTTGAGGTGTGAAGCACAGCTAGCACGTGGTTGAATATCTGCAGATTTCCTGTGTTGATATTTTTAAGATATAAAAAGTATAACAGTACAGTTATGGTTGCAAAGGTCCACTACTAGGTTTGCATCAGATGTTGTGTTTTCCAAATCAAGTAAATATGTTTCTGTTTTTTCCACTTAAGGCTTTGCCACTGCATTTACAGCGATTCCTTTCAGTGTTGACCCCGCTGATCACCACATTATGTTTATCGGTGGTAATGATTGATGGTCTTTGTCTAGGTTTTGCCTATATTCCCTCAATCACCCAAGGCTTAAATTGCTAACTTCTAGCATTTCTAATGTGACTAGTGATTTCACTGACATGCTTTAGACTGCTTTGTGTTGCTAGACACATCATTGATCTCCCTTTCTTTCCTATGTTTTTTTTCTGCCCAGATAAACGAGTTAAGCCATGTTCAGATTCCCATCATGCTCATGCCAGATGACTTCAAGGCCTATTCTAAGATCAAAGTGGACAACCACCTTTTCAACAAGTAAGATCTTTTTTTTAAGTATATTGTATAATTATTGTATTTCACAAAAAAAAAAATAACATTTTATTTTCAACTCTGTCTCTTGTGTTTTATTATTATTTTTTTTTATGCACAGGGAGAACATGCCCAGCCATTTCAAGTTCAAGGAGTACTGCCCTCTGGTGTTTCGAAACCTCAGAGAGAGGTTTGGCATCGATGATCAGGACTTCTTGGTATGAAAAACATATAACATTACTGCCACTTCTGGGTCAAATATGTAGTTTCTTTTGTTCTTTGTGGCACTAGATTAGTGTGAATTGCCACGAGAGTTCCAGCTACTATAGACAATCGGATGATTTCACAGGCAATACATTTTCCTGAAATGTATCTGTGTATCTAATAACTCTAACCCTCTGGTGCTGCAAGCTCATTGAAACACTTTTCAAACTAATTTGATCACAGCCTTAACTAGTAAATTGTTGCACTTTTTCCTTTCCCTTCTTTTTGTTTCAGCCTTGATTTCCTTTATTTTCCACTCTTCCCTAGTAAATCCCCATTCCCAGTGCAGGCAATGAGTTGGCAGTATTTGGAGGTCGTTGTGTCCCAGCTCAGTGCAGCTGTCCTTCTCACATGTTTACATTAGGGTTCGGCTGGCTGCAGTGAGTGGGCAGTTGGGGGTGTTAAGACACTGGCCAGTACAAAGGAATGCTGTGACATTCTCAACATTAAACTACTTTCCGACATGAGGCACTAGTCACATTGTGGTCAAAAAGGTTTATTGGTTTGTATTTTTTTTCTTTGTAGCCCTTGCTCTAAAAGCCAGTTGGTATTATTTCTAAATCCATTGGTAAAATTCCTCATTACAGCCAGTGGGTACCACCAGCTGCAGGCTCTTTTGATGACATGCACAGTAACCATTAGTTTTAATGAGCAATGCTAGCAGTATTAAATTAAGTTTGGGGAAGGTAACTGAAGTGCAAATAGATTAACCTTTTTCCCCACATTATGATAAATGCCTGGTGGAGAAAATGACTAACTAAAACAAAAACATTAGGATATTCCTTTGAAAGCGTTTCATCTATGCCAGCCTCAGGCAAAGGGCCTCTTAAACATTTTCAGGCTGTGACACAAACCACTTCAATGTTACACCAGGACCCGGCCTGTAAGTAGGCTACCTAAGTGTCCATGGTTTTTTAGAAACCTCTAGAAACACGACTGCAACCAATTTTAGGTCTAAACACAAGAAAGAAATGCTGCCTAACAGTTGTTTTAGGTCGCACTTTAAAGGTTAGTCCTCACTTTGCAATACAAGCAATAGATGCTATGAATTGAAGAGTGAACTGAGGGCAGAGGACATGAGGAATTCTTGGAGAATGAGGCATTGAGCCAGGGTTGTTGGATCATGTTACTTTTGAGCTCCAAAGTCTGGGCAGCAGCTGTTTGTGTCTATGTGTAGATTTGGACAGGGAGCAGGCGTAGGGGTCAGAACCCCACATGTTTAGACTGGAGAGTGGGTGGTGGTCGCCATCGGACAACAAGAGGGAAGAGGCAGGACATGCTGTGTTGTTGGATCCATTCAAGTACACTACACTATTACCAACTGAGAAATTGTATTTTCACCAGCAGCTATTTAAACATGTCGATATGGATTCTGAATCATAGTTGAATAAGAATTTTTTCAAAAAAATGTTTTCTGCATTGAGTGAGAGACCATTAAACAAAACTAAAATACAAGTAATAAGCTCTCTAATGGCAGTGCAAATAATGCACATGCAGGGGTTGTGAAAAGGTGACCGCTGGTCATATCTCAGCATGTACATCCTGATAAATATTATTCATTGCTTTCTGTCTTTGCTCTGTGTGTTTTCAGAACTCCCTGACACGCAGTGCTCCCTTGAACAGTGAGGCCCAGGGACGGAGCGGGGCCCGCTTCCATACCTCTTATGACAAACGCTACGTCATCAAGACCATCAGCAGCGAGGACGTGGCAGAGATGCACAACATTCTAAAGAAATATCATCAGGTGATAACAGCTTATCTTACAATAATGGATTTAAATGCAAGCCTTGTTTAGATTTTTTTTAGAAAGATAGGCTTTCTGAAACTGTATTGTCTTTGGTAGACTCATAATACCTCAGAAACTGAATTTTACTCTACTAAAACCCTCTTCTGTTACAAACATCTATCTCTTAGAGCAGTGTTTGTCAACCATTATTGTGTCAAGGACCCCTAAATTGATACACATTAGGTCACGGACCCCTAAATTGATACACATTAGGTCACGGACCCCCATTTGATAAGATTTCTCTTCAGGGATCTCCATCTGAAAGGATTTTGGTTGTTGGATATGATTAAGACCAGAATTCCAGTTAACAACAGTTGAGGAGATATCCGTTGAGGAAGTGAAACTTGTGATTAGAGTAGTCACTCTTGTGACTCTGACTCACATTGGGGTCACTTCTATAGTGAATTAAATGGTGAAAATAAACTATTCCCCATTTTTTCTGGGGACACCCTGGAACTCCCTCAAGGACCCCTGGGGGTCCCCGGACCACTGGTTGAGAACCACTGTCTTAGGGGGACCACAGGACTTCAGAGACGCTGTCTTTCTCTTTCATTCTCTGAAGGAGCTTGTACAAAGCGGGACTACATTATAAACACATGTATAATTTTAATATTCATCTGTACCCTTTTCTTACCTGCATTACAAACTGACAGACAGGCCTATAGCACGCACAAGTCAAAGACCTTTAACATCAGTGATGAGTGGCTGAGCTCCTGCTAATGCACACGTTTTATTTTTTATTATCATATTTATTTAGTATTTTCAGTTTCATAGCATAAGAGACGCTTTCAAGTTTTATAGCATGTTGTGACCTGTTGCCTTTTGGGAAAAGGCTTTATTCAGTCACCGTACAGTGTAAAACTCAAGTGTTTGAAATGTGCCTTATTTTTATTATAATAATAGTTTACCAAAGGTGCTGCCTTGTATTATCAAAGATTGTCAGTGTGCAGTCACATATGTTAAAATGAAAGTGACAAACGTTTTTAACTTCTTTTACTGACTGATGTAGATTCTGGTTTCCTTTGAAGTTGATAAAGATAATAAGTACCGATTTTTTATTGTATTCTAAAATATAGTTGGATAGTTGAAATAAGTAAAAAAAAAAAATGTTTCACTAAGGAGAGAAATAGCATAGTTTTGGAAGATAAAATGTTTTATTTTATATTTTCATACTTTCATTTCATACATAAATTGGTACCTTTGGTACCTGTGCTAGTTCAGTCAAAAGAATTCTAACCAGCACCCATGTGATTCAATTTTACAACTTTTGCTCTATATATTGATTTTGGATTGGTCAATAAATTTCAAAGACTGTCAGAGTACAGATTCATATGATTTCCCAGGACAGCTATTGCAATATGTTAGAGCCCTCTTGTCTATTTATCACCTTACAGTGTACACTAGACATAAAGGGACCCTGCTGTGCTTTATAAACCTTTCTTTCTTAATTTCTTACTGTCTTCCCTCTAATGCAGGCAGTAAGCATATATTGTGACTATAAAAGGGCCACAAAATAATATTTCTTACTCTCTTTTCGCAGTTCATTGTGGAGTGCCATGGTAACACACTGCTGCCTCAGTTTCTGGGGATTTACCGGCTCACCGTGGATGGAGATGAGACCTACATGATTGTTACACGCAATGTCTTCTCTCACCGCCTTTCCGTCTTCAAAAAATATGATCTCAAGGTAGGAGGGGAAAATGGATCAAGAAAAAGAGGAAATGAAAAGTGATCAAATAGGACATGAATATTACAATAAATGATGTAAATCTATAGTTGCACTACATTCATTTCAAAGACCTGTTTTCACTGATCATCTGAGCTTTTGGTGCAAGAATAAACAGAATGTTTATTTGATATTTTTTTGTGTTTTTTACTTCAAATGTTTTGTAAAAGCTCATGTACAAGTCTAAATAATAATTTGAAAACATACCCAAAGTTGGTCAAACAAGGTTTGGTTGTATGTTTTACATAACAGGCATCATCCATTGGGTAATATAAGTGTTTTAAAACAGGTCTGAGAGCATCAGGTAACTAGTCTTAGAACAGAGTCAAACTGTTATAATCCATTTTAAATCATTGCACCCTGCATGCCTAATAGGGTGAGCTTCTGTGTTCAGACATGCAAAAGAGTTATGAGTATCTGCAGGAATGAGTATAAGTAGGGTGGTGTGGGAAAGACTAAAGCAACACTTTCCTGTGCTTTCACCAACAAGCGGGTTATGGAGAGTAATTTCCTTTCTTTTGTTTCTAGGGTTCCACTGTGGCGAGAGAGGCCAGCGACAAGGAGAAGGTACAGTCACCTGTCGTGAGCCGGGATCCACTGTTATACATAAACACACAACTTTCAACTTCAGAAGAGGCTGGGCCTCTTAACCTTTTAGTGTACGCTATAAAAAGACAATAATAATATAAGCTCAAGAGTGCTGTGATTTAAAAGCAAAGTAAACAAATGCAAACTAGCACAACAACAGTTAGAAATATGTAAAAAAAAACACATCAAAAGACAATCCACACCGCCAGCGTGTTTTTAAAATGTCTGTGGAATATTCCTCCCTTTTTTTTATCTTTCTCTCAGAACTAAAAGTGCATCCACACCGGCACCATGTTGTTGCATGTCAATATGCAAATCGCTTTTTTATGCTCCAAGGAAATACAAGTGAATCAGTTAACATAAACTATTTCGACTTTCTTCTTGTATTACTTTTCATGCAGCTTTCTCAAACTACTTTTGTCCATTGAACAAACCGCTCTCCTTTCAGCGCATCAGAAGGTGTATTGCTGAAAGAGCAGTGATGCTAGTGGAGGTCGATGTGGATTGAACAAATGGACACTTCCATAGCACATTGCTGACGTCTCGATTCTGGTGTGATTTTCGTAGGGTAGTTAAAAACGTTTCAGAAACTTTTGACCGATTCACACTAAACATTAATTGTCTATCTTTCCAGTAATTTAAACGCTGCTGTCATGTACTGAAAATGAGTCCGTTAAATATTCCGATTGAACTCGATGTTCATTAAAAGCCATGTGGACAATTAGAGAATGAGAGAGAGAACAAACTGTGTTTCCAGTGGTTTCAATAACCGACACAGCTTCAAACAATTCCAGGCTTACTGTCATCACCCAAAATGCCCCAAACTAACACAACTTTGGTGTCTGCCTTTGTTTCCCTTTGGGTGGGGATGACAGTAGCACATATCCATCTCCTTAAGTTAGCACCTACTTCATCACCCCATCCCCTTTCTAGCCCCTGCACGCTTTTTGTGTTTCCTTAATTTGCTTCATCCTCTCTAACCTCGCTTCTGCTGTTCCATCAGTTTCCCTGCCTGCTGTCTGTGTGTGAAAGATGGAGGTTTCTGTGTGTATGTGTGTGTGTGTCTGTCTGTGTTGAGTTTACAGCTTTATTGTGAATGATGTTTTCTATGTAGTTGTGTATCTGTCTGGGCGGTGTGTGAGTGTGTGTGTGTGTGTGCTTTTATGTGACTTATAGTGATGGAAATGCTGCTGTTTGTGTGAGACTGGCTATTTTTATTTATTTTTTTGCTCTTGGCTGCTTGGACAGTCACCTGTCAAAAATGAATTGTGTCACTGAAATTGTGAAGGACCTGGTGGTTCACTGTGCTTCCTGTTAAAGTTAGCTAACAATTAGTATGGATATTTTATCAGATATAAACAATATATATTTGTATATAGATTTTAATCTTTGAGTGATGGAAGTGGCTGACAGCGTCCTTGAACACTATGACTTTGGACCACTGTTCGTTTGACCTGTCACCTCAGCAGTATTGGAAGGGGATGGTTGTCCAAAGTGTTTTGTTTTTCATTGCATGTCTCCACACAGGTTTGTCCGACCATGAAAAAAGTTTTTACATGAGAGCGTTTGACCCAGAGAGGTTTGAACTTTCCACCGGGTTTTACAGGGGCTTAATCGTGGGGCCCCATGCAGTGAGGCATGGAAGATTTCAGGGAATCCCCAAACTAAATATAGCCGTCTGTAAATGGAAGAAGAAACAAAACATTATTGGGGTTAAAACAGATGAATGGAAAAACAAAGCAGCTGAGGATTTAACACACACGTGAGGCTTCTGTTTGACCTCAATTTGTCTGTGGCTCAGCTGTGTGTGAAACACCATTTGCAGTCTAGCAATAGAGAAGGAACAGGATACATTTTTGCCGAGCTGGCTTGAATGAAGATGTTATTTTCCCACACACTTACTACCACTGACTCTTAACTCACAAATTATTACAAGTTGTTGCCGTAAGTCTGTGTGGAATTCTGTGGTTTCTTTATCTTTCACTGAAATGCAGCTAATACAATAAGTCATTGCGTAAGTGAAGCCTTAGTACAGACATACTTTTGAATGTGCACACACACGTTCACACCCAACTTACAACATGTCTCAGAGACACAAGTAAGGCTCAGACATCAAAGACAAGGATCTGACGAGAGACATGCTGGTTTCTCCACATGAAACACCTTTGTACATACACACACTTACAGACATGCTTAAATTAACCTGCAGTTACTTACCACGAGTGCTCAGCGGCTATGAATCAATCCTTTCCTTCAAATAATTCTTCTGTAGTTAAAGTTCAGTATGTGAACACTACACTACAGTGTGTGTGTGTGTGTCTGTGTGTGTGTATGCGCGTGTGTGCGTTTTTTAAAAACATTGCTTCACACACACAAACAACAAGCACGGCGGGGTTTTCTCCTAACTGCATGACCGTCTCCCCTTCATGCATGCGTCTGCATGGTATATAATGTTTTTCTGCATCTTTTTTTGAAGTTACATTATTTCTAACACATTCCGATGTGTATGAACGCCAGCTCCATTCTGTTGCACATTGTGGACATGTTCTGTTCTACCCACGTATGACATGTATTTTTCTTTTCATAAAATACATTTTTGCGGTTTTTAGTAGCTGCTGTCTCAGGGTTTTGGCTGTCAAACAGCAGCAATTGGCTTTCTGACACATTTTATGTACAGCATTTTACCAAGCAGATGATCAGTGGGTTTACATTTTACTTGTTTTTACTCTCAAATTATCTTAACTAGAGCCTGAAACTAGGTCAATTTGGTCTCACTTAGGCCCATCAAATCATACTAGTTACTTTAATTTACGTTACTTTATTTGTGGTTAACCACTAAAAATCTGGACACTGGCCCACACTGACGTAGGTCATTCATGCGATCGCAGTATTTGTTATGTGACTTGGAAAATATAGAGGTTTTGTTTGTATGGTGTTAGATAGCTACTGGTCCTTGGTTTGTGGAATACCACCTGTCTCCACTCGGTGTCTGCTCAGTAGCTATCTGTTACAGTTGTTTGTTGTTTTTGTTTACTCTCCTCTCTCTCCTCACGCCAGCACCGGCTGGTATCTCCTGTGGGGGCACATGGCTTTAATGTGTCTGTATGACTGAGTGTGAACTGCCTTGATATTTTCTTAGTAGCCCCTTATCCAGTTATTGTAATAAGCCCTTAGAATTAGTTTATGGTTGTTTGCTTGCTCTGCGTAGTTCCAGCTCTTAGCCTCCTTAGAGTAGCGCTGCCGCTGCTTCCTTTCTCTACCAGGTGTTTATGCCAGGAAACCGTCATAATACCAGTGTAGGCAGACCGGAGTCATGACTTTGAATATAAATAAAATACTTTTGATTAATGAAGCTAAGAGTATGGAAATAGTATAACTGCAAAAAAAATCATTCCACTTATTTACATCGTCATTGGATGAACCTGTTGGACATTGTTGATATATTGTAAAGACATCTAAGAATTATAATTAATTTTTTATACGTATTTTCCGCGTTCATGCCCTTTCCAACCCTCTACCAATTTGAAAACAATTGTGTTCTGTTACATTTTAAACACTTTGCCTTTACTTCCAACTTCCTTCCTCCCTTCCTCTCTCCTTTCTTCTCTCCTCTCCACCACCCCTACCGCCCTCCCCCTCGCTCCCCCTTCTCTAGCAGCCGCCCCAACCAGAGGATGTGCCCCCGCGGCCCAAATCTGGTAACGTTCAGCAAAGGCTGCAAACACTGCGGATTGCCACGCGCTTTTACTGCGCCATGAAACACGTAAGAGATGTAAGAAAACCAGGGCTCATATACCAGGCATGATCTATTAAACCAATCTTTTTTTTATTTTTATATTTGTACGCCCGAGCATTTCCGTGTCCTCGTCTTCTCCAAGCTGATACACTGTTATTTAAAGGCCATATTTTGCACACTTTTCATCCATTTACAGTCACTTTTTGCTCAACTTGACAGCAAGTTCAGTTTTAGTTTTGCCAGACAGTTTGTTTTCGTTCCCACCATTCACTCAACGGCACCAACGTGAATGTGAAACACTGGAGAGCAAGAAGTGGAGGAGTAAGGTGGTGGCATGAATGGGAAGGACACACTGCATGGTCGAAAAAAAAAACAGAAAAAGAAAGTACATACTTTTAACATTCCTGGAAAGTTGATTTATTCCAGAGCTTCCTTGCTTTGTTGCTATTTTTATTCCAAGTTTAAAACTAACTAGTGAGTTGTACAAAATGCTACTATTTTCTGCAGTACAAATTGAAAGCAGACCACATTAACCGACCTATGTACGCTATCCACAGCAGTGTATAAAACAGAGTGCACATTTTGATTTGTCTTCTAAATCGGTGAAAATAGTTTCTTAAGAGTTAAAAGCAAGATTTAATATAGCCTGTGATGTAGAGAACCTGTCCCGAGACAATAGAGTGCAGATCAGATGTCCTGCCTCTATGTATTGTACCCCACTTCAGCCAAAGCACTTTGTTTTTCGAAATAAAATGCATTAGGCCCTGATCAGACAGTTTTGCAGGTGGAAAACACGAGGTGCTCCGCACTGCTTTTTTGTTGCCCTATCAGACAGAGCGGTATTTTTCTGTTTGCTGCATCTTTTTTATTTTATACGTTGCAAGGCAACAACCAAATGAGTGCTAACGCTACCTTATTAAAAACAATGAACTGTACGTGACCCAAATAGTTCATAGTACAGTTTAAACCAATGAAAACAACTTACCCGAAATCTCACGTACCGCACTAATTTGCCTACTGCTGTTTTCTGTTCAGATCATGGTAACTACGTTTGGTAAACTCATAAACAGTAGCTCCGGGTATCCAGCAACATCCTCCAGGCCTGCTGTTTTCTGTTCAGATCATGGTAACTACGTTAGGTAAAGTCATAAAGCTCCAGGTATCTAGCAAAAATCACCAGATTGAGAAAAAAAGGTTAATGAAGTCTGGTGCTTTTCCGCCCTGAGTTGAATTTTTTTCAACTCAAGACGTACAGACAGATAAATGTGAGGCGCTCAGCAATGCAAAAGCAGCGCACAAAACACTTCAGTCTCATTGAAAACAATTACAAAAAGCAGCCCCAGGCTGCTAAAACACACCCTGTCTGATCGGGGCCTCAAGCAGTAGTTTAGCTGGTGTCTTGGTGCATTAGTTAATGACTAGTCTAAAGAGATGAGTCAGGTTTGAGTAAGTTGGGTTGGGTTAGGTATGTTTTTGTTTTTCTAAGGCTGTATAGTATTCAGCGGTAATCAAACCAAACACAGTGTGACTCTGGTCAGTTTTTATTTTTTTATAGCTACAGCCCCCTGAGATAACAAGTGTTTTATGAGTCAATATTGTTGGCATCCTTGACTGACTATGGCAGTGACCTGTGTCTCAATTCTCAGTTTGTTTCTGGTTTTTGGGGGACATGGCCTGTTGTTTCCAAAAAATAGTCCAGCATATGGCAGCTAGAATTTGTTTAGATATGTTGCTTTTGGTATAGACGCAGGAATAGATTGAGAACATTTGACAAAATCATTTAGGTGCAAACTATTTCAATGAGGTTTATTATTGTTTATGCCCCAGCTTACATACTCCAAAACTGTTTTGTTTTTTCAAGAGCACGTTGTTCTCATACACACCCAAACAGTTGATTTTGCATAAATAACAATGCTAGATAAACACATGAAGTGCTTGATTCACGTTGCCTTGCATGTGGTTGATATGATCCTGCTGATTTGCTAGCAGCTGATCGAAGTATTGAATGATACTTCCACATAAAGTATTAACAGTGAAACCTGCTCGTGGATGTTAAGCTACGCTTGACAACATCAGTGGGAATATAACTGGATACAAAAGTCTAGGAATACCACAAATCCTACAGAAAAGGCATAGCTTTGTTCTTCTGAGACATCAACGTTGTCAAAGGCCAAGATCCATTTCCAACCAGGTGACGGGAGATGGAAAAAATAAAATTAGATCGATTTTTCTTTTTTTTTTTTTTTTTAAGGTCGGTGAGAAATTCACCTGTCACACAGTTTACATCAGCAACTCGCCCTTTCTTCCTGCCTCTAATATATCCTTCTGTTTTTCTACTTACTACCTCAATGTCGTGCACCACTCAAGAGTCAGACACATTTCATTGTAATAGAGAATATCCGTAGGAGGCCCACTGATAGAATATTATGCATGACTGGGAGAAAGCACAAGACTTAATGAACCGGTTAGAAAGACTGAGAATGTACGGCATGGAAATAAAAGACGGTTGAAAGCATAAAAGAGATGGATGAATGTAAGAGATGAGGTGTCGGTTTAGGTGACAGTCCTGCAAATTGCTTTCAGGTTACGTTCACTCTTTGCAGTCGTCCTCATGTTGCGTCCTCATTCACTTTTATATGTCGCATTTATTATTATTATCAAGTCTAGCCAAGTTGTACATCCCATATTTCTTGCAAATTGGAGGTCTATGTCTGTATAAATATATGTGCTCAAATGTCCTATTTTGTGAGATGTATTCCTGTCTTCATCTGTGTAAATGTGTAATCTGTATGTGTATGTATGTGTGTCAGTGTGTGCTGTCCAAGCTCATTGTAGTGCTACAAAGTGCTGTTGTGTTGCTGCTCTTCTCCTGCTGCCATAGAAACATTGTAGTAGCTAAACCGCTGCTGCTGCCCTCTTACCTCATGTCCTGCTCTCTTTTTCCTCAGTGACTCAGAACTAGGCCCCGTCCCTCCTCACTTAACACCTCTTCCCCCTACAGGCTGCTGACAGCTCTGCAGCAGCCTGGTTATGAAGTTTATTAATCCCAGTAGATGAGACACTTAAATAGGAGACTCCTTCATTCTGCTTGTAGGCTGAATAGTGGGAATCCGTCACAAAGATACAGTACGCGCTGGCTTTACAGAGTTATAAAAAAAAAGAGTTTAGATTAGATGCAATCCACAGTCTGGTTTCCGAGAAGCATCTGAACAATGTTTGTATCATTTGTCTCAGCGAAGGATATACTCTATTATCAAACCAATAAGAACGGGATGCTTTTTGGAGACCAGCCCAGTGCCAACAAGGGCCGTTTCATGGATTTGAGTTGGACGTCCTTTTTTTTTTTTTCATTACACAAAGAGTATGGATCTACCAGATGCATTTAAAAAAGCTGTCCAAATGTCTGTGCAATATTCCATAATAATGCTGAATTTCCTGTGTTTCATGGTACTGAGAAGTGAATACAAATATGCAAATTGGTGCATCAGATGGATCTGTACCCTGCTGTGAGCATGCTGCATGTTCGGTTTCACACAGTCAGCCTTGGTTTGGACAGACTGCCTGTACTTTGTCAGCCAACTCATTTGACCAGTAATATGTGTTGTATTTGGCTGAATCAGACAGGCTTATCTAACAAACCACAGGCTCAAAGCCTCATTTATGCCAAGGGGGGCATTTCAACATGTCGGATTGTCTTGTCAGGCAGATACAGTTAAATACGCTGTTGACATGACTAATTTCTAAGATTAGGATTAATCTTTGCCATCAGGCATTTTGAAATACCCCTTAATTCTTCTAGTTGAACAAGACAGCTCTATGCTATCTTTTTGTCCTGTATATGAAATCGATGTTTTTTTTAAGTATTCTGGGGAAAAAGGATGAAGAACGCTGTTGCTGGTGTTATAGCTTTTAGTAAATCTTGTATTTCTAGTCAATTTATGACCTTTTATGTCAAATATCTCAAACCAAAATGTAATCAAAAAAAATGTAAGGATTCAAATTTGGATGAACTGATGTTAATAGAAACTTCCACATCTTTTCAAAGAAAAGTTAACACTTGCTTTGAGCACCAGATTTCTGTCACATTTTTGCCCAGGTCTGCTGCGTACGTTACCATGCCTCTCGGGTTTGAACCGTCTAGTGTTGTGGTTTTGACTGTTGTTTATTTGGCTGCTAATCTGCAATACTAATGGGCAGGCCAAGGAGCTGCCCACCTACAAGGACAATGACTTCATCAATGACGGGCAGAAGATCAACATCGACGGGGAGAACAAGAAAATGTTCCTGGAGAAGCTTAGGAAAGATGTGGAGGTATGTGTTAAATGAACATTACAGAAACCCCTCCCTCAGCGTCACCCCTTTCTGTCTGTATTAATGCATTTTCTCTTTCCCCTCCTCTCTACTCATTGCTATCTCCCGCCTCCTTAAACACTCCTCCCATTTCCTCACTTGCTTTTATTTCCTCTACCGTACTACCTTCTTCCATCGTCCGCAGTTCCTGGCCCAGCTGAAGCTCATGGATTACAGCCTGCTGGTGGGGATCCACGACGTGGAGCGAGCCGAGCAGGAAGACGTGGAGAGCGAGGACAACGAGGCCGAGGAGGAGGGCGAGAGTGACGGAGGGGGCATTGGAACGCCCCCAGACAGTCCCAGCAACACGCTGGATAGCAACAAGCCTCTGTCACCTGGAGAGTTTGACCCCGCCATTGACGTCTATGCCATCAAAAGCCATGATAGTGAGTAGCCAGATGCATGTGTTTTTCAGGCTCAATACAAGCCTTACAATGTGAGGCTTGTATTTAACAGCTAAATAATATACACAGTACTGAGAGCTCCCCCTACTGGGTACTGTGGTTCTCATTCTAGTTGTCAAACCTGCTGCCGTCAGAAGGATTTTGTTTGTCTTATTTAACAATACCTGATTTTGCCTGATTACACTGTGCAAATACATAGATTCTCATCCAAGGTGCATTTGTTTTAAACCACAGGCAGGGGCGGATTTAGTGATTTGCTTTACTTTTCACCATCTCTAACTGGAATTGTTGGTATAAACAGTGGTAGAAGAAGTAAACCTTTTTTCTGACGTAGAACTATTACCTATTAATAGTAAAACTATTACTAAATTTACTTAATGTCTGTTCAAGATGGAGCTTTACATTTGAATATGATGCTGGATAGTTTAATGAATGATAATGCATCATATTTTAATTGTTACATTTTGTGAGTCAAATCTGAATCTGCAACGTATCCAGTAACATTTCTCTGTCAAGTAAATGTAGTAACCTACTATGTTTTCCTCTCAAGTAGAAGTACACACAGTAAGGAGTATACAGTTGAGTTGCATATTTTGAAGTGCTTTGGGGGCCTTTTGTAAGTTATTTTGGGGTACAATGAGTCAGAACAGTAACATCATTGAATATGTTTCATTTCTAAACATCATAATACGCCCCAGGCAGGTTCCTATCAGTGCCTAACGGTAAAGTCTGCTCCTGACTACAGGTGCTCCCAGGAAGGAGGTTTACTTCATGGCTGTCATAGACATCCTGCAGCATTACGATGCCAAGAAGAAAGCTGCTCACGCCGCCAAGACTGTCAAACATGGGGTACGTAGACGCATACAAGAGCTATTTGAATGGTTCTATCTAAAAAATATTGAGAAGTATAGACGGGTTTCTCGTGTGCAAACATTACTGGGTGCGTGCGCATTCAGGGGGCAAAACCGCTTTGGCAGCCGCTGTAATCAACATAGGTTTGCATTGTTTATACATTCTTGTTGACTATACTAGACCCCTGCAGAGTCCGACCACCAGATATCATTATCATATGATGTATTAGTATGAGATTTGTTTATTATTATCATGTTATGAAATGGGTAACGTTAGATCAGACATAAGTGGGATTTAACTTGGGGGATCTATGTCTGTTTAGTTGAGTTTAAGTTACGTGAGTCCCTTTTGATGGCCGCCGCCACTAGACACTTTTTCCCTAACGATTCCTCAACAGGTATAACGTTAATATAAAACTAGAGACTTGGATTTTGGTCTTGTTATTAGTGCAACCACTCACACAGCAGCTCTTTGTATGTCGGGCAGGTGAACATTAACATTAGACCCCTGACGGCTCTCTATTAAGTAGCCTGTTTCTAGTTGCTAGTTAACTTTAACGGTTAGCCCTCTGTTGGAAACGTAACGCCAAAAGTCGATACAAAATTGCTGATATGTCCGATGGAGCATGGCAGCTCGCCATGACCGCTGCTTTGCTAGCGCTGTGTGACTAGAATGCTTTTGCCCATCAGGCCTGGATCCATAATCTCCTTCTGTTTTTAGTAAAGGCATATGATACCCTCGGAATTTTAAACATTTGTAATCCATCTTTGCTGCGGTTTGGTGCAGTTCACTGCACAACAACTCCTCGTCATCTCTGCTTTGGAGCTTGGCTCTGCTAGACTTGCCGCGCTTTCTGCCCCCTAGCTGCGCGCGCATCTCCCGTGATGACGTCGCACAGAAACCCCGTCTATAAAACTGACTCGAGTTACAAGACAAATACACTGCATCCTCTGTGTCCCTCTTCAGGCCGGAGCGGAGATCTCCACGGTGAATCCAGAGCAGTACTCCAAGAGGTTTTACGATTTCATCACCACTATCCTGTCATAGCCTCCAGGAGCGACAGGGAGCACAGAGGCACATGGGAAAAAGGGAGGGCAAGCGGGAAGCAGGGCGGGGAAGAGCAGTGACGGAGAGAAAAAAACCATCGAGAGGCTGAATTAATAAGGTGCTGTGATGGCTTTGTATCAATCTCCCTCATGCATTCTCCTCCCTCCCTGTTTGCTTCTCTCTCTTTCAGTGGCGTGCCACGCTCTGCAGCTAAAAAAAAAAAAAAAACATCATTCGTTTACATTTAACCTCTCCTCTGTTGACTTTTGTTCATGTGTTACTTTGAGGGTGTTGAAAGCAAGCGTCCAGGTCATTACGTTTTTTTTTTTTAATATAATTTGTTTTTGTCTGTTTGGTTGTTTATGTGGAAATATGGCTTTTTTATTGCCTCTAATACATCCAGCACCCTTGCATTTTTTTTTTTTTTTATTTTGATGCTCGTATTTGTCTTCCCCTTGTGATGTTTAGGGGGAAGGTATGATGTGTATAGTGTGAGGTCAAGGGAAGTGCAGAGGTCAGATTACGGCACAAGGTGAGGCCCCTCTTGCAAAAAGAATGCTTAAGCGGGATGTAACGAGGAAGTTCGCGTTGAGCCTCGCCTAATGCAATTGCTTAATTTCAGGAAGTGGGAAGCAGTCTTCCAATAGGCCAACAGCCAGACCCCCCCCACCCAAATGCTATACAAGTACTCAGCCAAACAAATCTTCCCATGTGGATTCCTCCGTCATCATGCCACCCGTTCCTTCGTGTACACTTGATGAATTGAGCTTCTGGGTTATCCTCTTGCCACACACACCCACAACTTCTCATTAGCTGAGATGAGTTCACTTGTTGCAGTAAAATTGTGACGCTTGTTTTCCGGCACTAGTTGCACCACAGTGGTTGTCCTTTTTTTGCTTTTGTTGTGATGCACAGGGATTAAGAATGATTTAAGGGAAGGATGTGTACCTTGAAATGAGTTAGTAGAGGGATTTGAGCACACAGTAAGTGTTGTTTACTTGCGTTCCCTCTGAACACGTTGGGCATTGTTAAAGTAGGTAGGCCTGGTTTCTGTTCCTGTGGCAGGGAATGACCCAGAAGTCGTGTGTGGCTGTAGTGATTAAGAGTAAATCACTCCTTGTTCTATATCCTCATATATGGTGTCGGATTGAAACATCAACAGCCCTTTACCTTTCTGTTGCCATCAGCACCTTATGAGTAAATCAAAAAATGTTGCACTTTTATTTGTTATTAGAGGTTAGGAGCTCTTGTTCTGTTACATGCGCTGCAACAAAGAGAAAAAAAATGAACTCTGCTCTCTTAGAATTGAATATTTAGGGGCCTGATCTCATATCCCGTCTCCTCCGCAATTTCTCACCTATGGGTGCTTCTTACTGTAGGGATTGGTCGGGAAGACTTTACTGCAATATTAGACGGGGGAAGTGGACGAGTTCTGTTTACGGGGCTTTTGTAAATTACCTTTCCAATCCTTTTTTTTAGAAGTGCTCTGTGGTGTTGGGGCGGTGGGTTTTGGGATCAGGCGACAGTGTGACTGTGCGTTCAGGGCAGGCAGAAAAAAAAAACTGTTTACCTCCAGCATCGTACCAGCACACACTCAATGATGGCGAGCGATGTGTGTGTGTGTCAGTGTTCAAAAGTTGTAAAGGGGAGGGGGGAGGTTGGGAAGCTGCAGATGTAAAGATACGCGTTAAAGTCATTAACACCAACAGCATCGTCCTCTTCTCTAACCTCGGCTGTGAGTCTGTTATTCATCGTTGTTAAGTGTTGTTATTGTTGACATTTTTAAAAGGTGGTTTATCTGTGTTTTGAATTTGGCGGTTTTATGAATTGATGTGGTAATAATTTTTTCGTTTCTGTTTTGAGGTTATTTTTTTGTATATTTTGCACAAGAGGAAAGGAACCAAATGTTACGAAATACGATCCCAATTAGTTGATAACGGTCTTAACAAGGGAAATGCAATATACTTGTGTGTAAGTGAGAAAAGTTGTTGTGCGTGTGACGTTGTGTATCACTTCTGGATAACCAACTAAAACAAGTAAAGTCGTCCTCCTTGACTATTGTAACCCATGCAAAAAGCTTCCATCACGATATGTTTGTTTAGATATCATAGATTATATTCACATTTATATTTTTACATTGGATTTTAGTCATGAAATATAGTTGTATTTTAAAAAAAAAAAAAAAAAAAAAGGAGCCACCCTTGGGAATGAATGATGGTGCTGTGGTAAATGAAGAATGAAACTGCTTGAATTTATACTTACTATAGATGTACTTTAAAAGAAAAAGTCACAAAAAAAAAATTGCATGTCACAGGACTAAGTTTCCTTTTCCCTCTCTAGTCTGTGTTGTTGGCTGTTCAGGTTCTCTTCGTGTCCCTACACTTTAACCAGATTTGTTAGCTGTTCAGCGTAAAATAGTCCCTACCATGCTTTAAATAACTGTTTTTCATTGTATACACTGTGCAAGATGTGTGCCTTTATACTCCAAAATTATTTAATTTTATATTTTGTAATCTTTTTTTAAAACAAAAGGTAAAAGGTTATTTTAATAATAGGGTGTTTACTTTGACATGCATTATTTCCAACTTTATTTTCAACCCCCCCACCCCTTTCCGGTTCAACCTTCATCCACTCCAACGCCTCCGTATTTAGATTTGTCACGTCAGTTAAACAAAACCATACGAATGATTTGTGTTTTTAAACCGACACAAAAAACGTGAATAGCTGTCTTAAATTTGAATATGGTGGATCGGTTTGGATTCTGTAGATTCAAATCTGTCATTGTGATTATTCGGTGTGGGCAAGCGTCCCTTTCCTCCTCCTCAGAGCGAGGGTGGCGTCTGCTGATATTAACCCCTTGTCCGTTCACGCTGGTCCTGCCTTTATAAAGAACGTGCGTGCGTGCGTGAGTGCATTGTGGAATGTGATTGTGTTTTGTCGTGCTCGTCCTCGCTAACTGACGGCTGGCTTCACCTCAGGAGTCTGTCAGCATCACGTTTACCTTCTAACCACAGATTTCAGGAATGTGTTGTTTTTTTTTGTTTTTTTTTATTAAGTGTTTGTCCGATATTTCACTTACCGTCTACGTACAACTCCCACTCATTTCTTTTAAAACAGGTTTGTGTTCTCTCGCGTTTCGTGTAACCCCAGATCACCTGTTTGTTATTAGGGAGGTCATCAGCTGATAGTTCATCCTGAGTCAGTGGTTAATTGATATTTCAGTGTTCTTTCACTATTAATGGGCTGTTTTGTTTCTATTGTCACGTAGCTCATACTGTACATAGGTTGTGTCATAAAGAAAAACAGGGAATGAGGGAACACAATCATCTTCTAGTCTGCTTTGCTCTGTATGGCCCTGGAGGCTTCCCTGTAGTCAGGCATAAGCAAGTAGAAAACAGCACTGCATGCTGGGAGAGTGATTTTTTTGTTTTGTTTTTGGGAATATTAACTCTGGATCTTTGACGATGCCAGACTTTAACAGATGCAAATTAAAGACGATAATAACACACGCACCCTGCTGCTGTACCTTGAAATTAATAAGTCCTCGCTTTTGTGACTTTATCTCACGAATGAGCTCCTTCACCCATTTAACCCCCAGTCAACCTGCTGCCACGTTAACTTGCCAAAAGCATCTTTTAGCAGTCAGAACTACCCCCACATGAGCTTGAAGAACATTGTGTATAGTGTAATGTGTCTGTTTGTTTGAACTGAATATTTTTTTTTCTTTTTTTTTTTTTTTTTTTAAATGCACTGGGAGATGGAGCGAGGTGTGCATCGCTGATATGTGAACATTGTCCAAAGTTATAAGAAACAAACCCCTGTGTTCATGTGGTTTATCAAGTGTTAAGGGAAAAAAATTGATTACAAAAACAGCGGAGGCCAGGCGAGATCTGCAGAGATGGAAAGATTTCCTTTTGGGCTTCGAGATTTTAAAACAAATCACAAAATCTTTGTGAAGAAAACACATCATTTTTGAAATTGAATCCTTTTGAATTTGCATGTGCAAGTCAAAAATGCCCTCCTGCAATTAAGCTTTGGCCTCACAACAGTCCCAAGTACTTTTAGACTACATCTAAAATACTTTTAACTGTGTGTATGTGTGAGTGTGTGTTTATTGCTGTCTGACAATGGTTTGGTGAGAGTTCCCTTTCAGTGGCAGAGAGGCCAAAATGATGATGTATGTTTATTGTTCTTCACATTTAATGGTGATGATAATAATACACTCCATTCCATAAGCGTTCACTCAAACCAATTAAAGCACTTGTTCTGCTTAACTCTACCTCTGATGGCTTTTCTTTGTTGTTTTACTATCCCACGTCTTATACTTATTGCTTCATGTTTGTTTTACACTGATGCTCTATATTTTTTAAATGACACATTTCACACTCTAGTTAATTTATTTCTTCCTCTCCTCCTTAGCAGAGACTAAGAATAAATGGCTCTCCTGTGACTCTTAAATGAACAGTTAAAGAAAATGATTTTTTGTATGGTTTAATTGTCCCAGTTTGTGTAACTATGATGCCATTTTTGCGAAGAAAACTATAGGCATTGTTTTTTTGTGATTAGCTATTAACCTCGTGCATCTGTCCCATCCCCTCTTAATAATTATAATAGAATACATTTTAACATTTGAAGTAACAATGTAATTAAATTAAATAATGGGCAAAAAAGCTGAAAGATGAACGAAAAAAAAATGCTTATTACTTTAAAAAAAAAAAAAAAAAAAAAATGTTTTACTTGTTTGTCGGATCTATAAAAAAAAGCGCAAACGAGGTCTGTTTTACAGATTGTCAGTTGTGTCCAGAGGAAGTCCCGCTTTGGAAATGTCCACGCATCAAGGGAAACCTTTACTTCCAGTTTTTAGTGGCATAGAAAGTACCAAAACGTCGCAATCGCTAAAATCGTTGCATCATTTTACACACTTGAATTTAGCAACAGCAACAACAACAAATACCTAAACTTGCTTTAACCCGCCTCATGCATCGTTTAGTCTAGTCTGGTTGCAGAGGTGACCATAATGGGAGCAGAATGGGAGGATTTACCCTAAATATGATAAATGAATCCGTTCATGGAAAAACGTTCAACGTCAAAATATATTTTTTTTTCTGCACGCAAAATATAAATTGTCACAAATAAAAAAAAATGTACCGGAGTAGATGACAATTAAACATTACACTTGGACATCGTAGACCGCATTTGTAGCCTACATAGAAATATTTATATTGAGTGTTTTATTTGCTTTTTTCTTATTTACAAAAGGTTTATTAGGCTACCGCAAAAAAAAAAAAAAAAAAAGTGCGCAAAAGATGTGCGCTTTTAGTAGTTTTTTTGATTATTTAAATTTAGTTGAACTAGGCTATACATGAGGAATGGATCAGTTTTTGTAAAGCCTTTTTTCTTTTCCTTTCTTATCCTCTTCTTTCCTCAACGCACTCACACAAGGAGTCACATTTCCATAATTTTTTCATAACTATATAATAAATGCTGTTATTTCGTCATATGTTGATTTCAAAGACGGGTTCACAGGTTTTCATACAACATCTACAAATTAGAATAAAGAGTATAGACTCTAGAGGCTAAATTATTGCACTAATAAAAGCAAAATCTATTGTTTTGCAACACGCATTGCACAATAGTTTAAATGTCCAGGCTATCGTATACATGGTTATAGGCTATACTAAGGAAAAAATGTTGTGTTTTCGATCCTGTTTTGGTTGTTCATCCGCTGAATGATATATATTCATTTGTATTATTAGCCTGAATAAACGCGATAGCTATTGGTTTATTCGTTTCTATCAACCTCATGTCTGGATTTATTCATTTATGTTGAAATCAAAGCCGCCCTGCTTTTCTATAACTGAATCGTTTCATTTAGAAATATTCACATTGCAGACCTGAAAAAATACATGAAGCGATAAGAGTCGTATATAGATGGAGGCGGATGTAAAGTCTGGTTTTTAAAGAGAGAAGGAGGAGACAGGCAGCTGCAGCAACCAGGAGCCTGTTCATATCTCCGCGGCGGTCAGAGGCGGAGGCTCATTTGCACCGCCAGTACAATGTGGAGAACAAGCAGGGAGACACAGAGACAAACCAGCAGACAATAAACAAAGAGCGGCTCGCCATGTGCGCTGCAGCTGCTGCACACACGCACACACTCAGCTGAGCTGCAGAGAGGAGTCACACGGCCGCCAGGGGGCAGTGTGACCTCCTGCAACCGCAGCACAGCACAGCACAGAAACAAGATTCATAATGTTATTCGTGTGCAATAAAAAAAAACTACAACGCATATGAGCTAGACATGACTCTCTGCTCTTAAAAAAAGGGTTCAAATGCACGTGTCATCAACCATCCAGCCTGCTGAAAGTGTCTTTGAGCAACACGTTAATTCTCTACCACCTCCATTGTAGCTGCTCTGCTGAACCTGACCTTTGACCTCTCTATAGGGGGGCATAAAATAGTTTTAATGAAGCTCCATGAAATGTCCTTTATTTATTTCTATCTTTAGAGTCCCTTACACAACATATAGTGACAATATTATTAGCATATACTCTCATATGTCCTACAAGCTGCAGTTATACTGCCAACATGCATTTAAAGGTGTTAAAAAAAAAGCTTAACCCAGACGATATAAAAGGAAAATTGCTCTTTAAAACTGCTTTACTGTAAAGGCATATACAGCGTACATGTTCATGTTAACATTTCAACAGGGGGTGTAGTGTGAACGGAGGTCAGGACGGCGGGTAGTTCTCTAACCGCTCCAGCAAGACTTCTGAGTAGCCAGGTGAGTAGTACCTGAAACAACACACACACAAACACACTGTAAATACCCTACACTGTGTTCTATACTGAAGGATATTTTGTCTGTTTTACCATTATCATTCAGCTAAATTCTGCTTATTAAGTTAACCTATTTAATTATATTTGTTTACCCTTATGTGTAACCTTAATTCTAAATATACAGTGTTTTTCTTCATTTTGTTGAAATTTTCTTTTTGTTAAAGCATTTTGTTACTCTGAATAAATGCTAAAAAAAACAGATAATGATGTTATGATTGTTACAGGGCGGAAGATGCTGAGTCTGCACACAGCTCTGACGTTACCGCTGTGATGTGATCAGTCACTCATAGGCTGCGGTCAAAAAGTTAAATTGACATCCTAATGTCTCTTCCTAACCACTTTTTTTTTTTAGGGACTAAAAAACTAATAGAGAATTAAGGACTTAAGCTGGGCGTACACTGTATGCTTTTAGCCCGTTTCTTTTCCAATTTTTGAGCCACACGACTCATTTTAGAGGACTGAATTTTGTAAAGGATGGTCCAGTGTATCCTATGCTAAAGGAAATAATAAAGGAAGCATTGAAGCACCTTTCCTTAGCATTTAGAGAATTCAACCAGCTCTTATCATTCCACCGCAGCCCCATATTGCTGTTTACAGCTCTCTCTCCACGCACAGGGTTTCGATCTCGACAAAGTATGTGTTTTAGCATGTGTGAGTGTTAGTAATGGGGAGAGACACACACCTGACAATCTCTTCAGGAAAACAGCTGTTGATGGCGTTGATGTGCTCCTGTAGAGCGGAGCCAGGCTCTGCCTCGATCTCCTGCATTTTCTTCAGCCCTCCGCTGGTCACAAACAGACGGCGAGCCTTACTGTCATGAGGCAGCACCTTTGAGCCGAGGGAAGGCAGAGTGGATAATACAGCTATAAAACCTTAACCAACAAAACTTGAAAAATGCAGATTACTGTTTCAGGTTGAGATACTCATCACAGGCTGCGGTCGAATAGTCTTTTTTTGCTTAGGAAGGTTTTCAAGGAAAAGTGGTTAGGAAAAGACATTAGGATGTGATTTTTTTTTTTTTTTTTTTTAACTTTTCTACCGCAGCCGTAGACTCACTCACCTTGCTGAACTGGAAGACAACATGTTTGAGGATGTTGCTTGGAGCATTGTACAGGAGGGGCTCCAGACCTGGCAGGTAGGTGCACTTCTGCAGAATGCTCTTTAGGGCCTTCTTACTCTGAAAAGACAAGAGGAAGGAAGAATAATGTATATCCAGTCATATTAACCTTTTCCCTGGCTCTCATCTTTTTCCAAGTGACTTCGATACCAGCTGACCTGTGATTCAAAATACTTCCTGGTTTGTCTGCTCCTTGATTAGTAATTGGTAAGAATGCACTAAAGGCTCATTTCCATTACAGATACCAGTTATTTGTGCCCCACTGTAAGCTGAAAATTAACCTTTTCAGACCCTTTCCATACATTTTAAGACCTAATTGCCATTGAATTCTAACTTTAACTTACATTTACTATATATTTATTGTAACAACTAAACAGTCTTAGTTTGTGATAACTCCTTGGATCACTCTATCAGTGCAACATAATTCAGAAAGACACGGTGAAAACAAAAGCACAAGAGAATTAATTCAGTGACCAGCAATGCAATGCAAGTTTTATTACAAAGAGTAATAACAGTAATACACAAGAGCTAGAAACACAGTCTTGTTCCCTGTTGTGACCAAGGCATATGGAATGGAGGCTGGGTCATGCGTCATCAACGCGTCATATCTTTGTGGGTAAAATCTGGCCTGCACTCGCCGAAATTGAGCCAATCGCAACGCAAGACCGCAGCTTCAGTTACACTGCGCATGTGTCATACCCCATACCCCAAGACCATGTCTGCCCGTGACCCGCCTCCTTTCCCTAGGCCTTGGTTGTGACTAACTGGCCCAATACCGATAGCCATGGTGGTGAATGGAGCGCCAGGCCTACATGTGTTCTTGACGCGCATACCTTTACTTTATCCTTGCTTGCTTGGTACCTCCATCTTGCCGTGGTTGTAGATTGCAGACTGTGGTTTCTTTAGCTATGTTAGTACTACATATAGAATCTCTTATTGTTTTGTGTTGCTTAATTTGTTTGTTTTTGCAGTAAGAACCATTTCATCTCCAGCACTCCAAATAAACTCAAACTACCCAACTGTGTCCACTTGTTACTTGATTGTGAGGCATCACCCATCACCGTGTTTACTACCCTCTGGTGGCATGGCATACTAATATGCACAAAATGTAAACTAGTCTTTCAAAAAGAAACCAAAAAACACCAATATTGGCTCCAACATTCATACACATACACACTTGAACTCTTTGTTATTAGGCTATTATATTTTGATTCTTTAAGTAACTGTCTTTTATGTGTATGTTATGGCACGATTAAAGGAATTGGAGGTCAAGAATCATGTGCTTGTAAAACCAGTATTTTATTATTTGACCAATAAACTTTGAACTGATAAAAGCTCATATATGGAACTTTGGTGAGCTTCAGGAGGTGATGTTATGTAGGTGCTCCCTCTTATCAAATTAATCGGGTTTTTATAAAGCAAGAATGTGTGGTAAGAAAGTACGCACATCACAAAAAAAATTAATGAAAAAAGTCATTGTATGTTGAAGAAAGTACAAAAAAATTATTACTTTTTTCGACGTACTATATAATGCCTTTTTTATTTTTTCGACATGCTATACTATGACTTTTTTTTAAATTTCGACGTACTATACCATGACTTTTTTTCATGTGTTCGAAATACTATACCATGACCTTTTTTATTTTTTCGACATGCTATACTATGACTTTTTTTTAATATTTTTGACATACTATCCTATGACTTTTTTTGTTAACATAGTATACTATGACTTTTTTATATTTTGGACATACTATACTATGAAATGTTTTTATTTTTTTCGACATACTATACTATGACTTTTTATGGACATACTATACCATGATCTTTTTCATTTTTTCGACATACTATACTATGACTTATTTTATTTTTTTGACATACTATAGTGTGAACGTTTTTTTTTTTTTTTTTGACATACTATACCGTAACATTTTTCATGTTTTCGACATACTATGCTATGACTTTTCAAATTTTTCCGACATACTATAGTATGACTTTTTTCGACATACTATACAATGACTTTTTTTTTTTGATTTTGGACATCCTATATTATGATACTATGATTTTTTATTTTTTTTTTAGACATACTATACTATGACTTTTTTTAAAATATAGAATTTTTAATTATTAATTTATTGTGTGGCTAAATTAATGTGATGAGAGCTCTCGTTTTTTCTGAGGATCTGTGTTTAAAAGGTGCTGTTTCCATTGGCTGGCCTTCGGTGACGTCAACGCTGCAGATTGGCTAAGAACTGCAAGCTGGTCTATTTCAGAACGGCACAGCTGATGCGAGGGGCGATGGCTGTCGGTGTTGCTTCGGTCTTCCTCGCCAAACGATTGTAGCTTGTAGTTGTAAACTGTGTATTAAGTAGTAAAGTGAGAACCACGTGTAGTGTGGTGTAGTTCACTCTAGCTCTTGGGTTAGCTATAACTATTTCCTGGTTAACACCTTTTTGGTGTAGACATCGGTAGCTTCAGCGTTACCAGTACATATTATCTATGTAAATATATCAGACTTTAATACCTTTTTGTGTAGACATCGGTAGCTTCAGCGCCAATTGTACATACTATCTTTGTATAAATATCAGACTTTAATACCTTGAAGCAGTAGGGGTGAACTGCCAGTTTTATTTAACACGTTTTCTCCTGTTTATGTTAAATTAGGGAGTTAGGCTTAATCAATGTCTTTTTGTTATAGGGATTAGAGTTCGGTAGGTTGTTTTATTTGTTACTTTGGCCTTTGGTTCAACCTGAGCCAACGCTTCACTTTTTGTATTTGTAAATAGTTGTTTGATCTTGTGAGCAGCAATAAATGTTCATTGTTATATTGCATCCACTCTCCGTTTCTCCTTGTCTTTATGTTGCGCCTCCGCACACCTACACTTGGTCGTAACAGACAAACTATACTATGACTTTTTTTGACATACTATACTATGACTTATTTTTCGAAATACTATACTATGGCTACTTTCGTCATACTATACTACGACTTTTTAAAGTTTTTTCGACATATTATACTATGACTTTTTTATTTTTTCGACATACTATATTTGGACTTTTATTTTTTCAACATACTATATTTAGACTTTTATTTTTTTGACATACTATACTATGACTTTTTTTCGACATACTATAACTTTTTAAAACTTTTTTCGACATACTATGACTTTTTTCATTTTTTCAAAATACTATACTATGACTTTTTTTTCAACATACTATACTATAACTTTTTTAATTTTTTCGACATACTATACTGTAACTTTTTTTCGACATACTATACTATGACTTTTTTTCGACATACTATACTATGACTTTTTTCATTTTTTCAAAATACTATACTATGACTTTTTTTTATATTTTTGACATACTCTACTATGACTTTTTTTATTTTTTCGACATACTATACTATGACTTTTTTTGGACATACCATACTATGGCTTTTTTGGACATACTATACTATGACTTTTTTGGACATACTATGCTATGATTTTTTCATTTGTTCGACATACTATATGACTTTTTTTGAGAAACAATACCATGACTTATTTTATTTTTTCATCATATACTATGACTTTTTAAAGTTTTTTCGACATACTACACTGAGTTTTTAAAAAAAATTTGACATACTATTCTATTCTTTTTTTTTTTTTCGACATACTATACTATGACTTTTAAAATTTTTAAAAAGTCATAGTATAGTATGTCGAAAGAATAAAAAACTTATAGCATAGCATGTCGAAAGAATAAAAAAGTCATAGTATAGTATGTTGAAAAACATTCATACTATAGGATGTCGAAAAAAAAAAAAAAGTCACAGTATAGTTTGTCAACAAGAGTAATAGTTTAGTATGTCGAAAAAAAAAAAAAAAAGTCATGGTATAGTATGTTGAAAAAAACAATGGTATAATATGTCGAAAATATATTTAAAAAAAAATCACAGTATAGTATGTCGGAATAAAAGGTCATAGTATAGTATGTAAAAAAAAAAGTCCCAGCATAGTATGTGGAAATTTTCTTTCAAAAAGTAATTCTATAGTTTATGGAAAAAATAAAAAAGTCATAGTGTAGTATGTAGAAAAAAAGTCATAGCATAGTATGTCGAAAAAGAAAAAAAAGGTTGTGGTATAGTATGTCGAAAAAAAAGTCAGAATATAGTATGTTGAAAAAATAAAAAAAATTCATAGTATAGTACGTAAAAATAAAAGTCAAAATATAGTATGTCGAAAAAAAAAAGTCAAAGTATAGTTTGTCAAAAACAATAAGAAAAACATTTTTTAAAAATCACGGTATAGTATGTCGGAAAAACATTATAGTATAGTGCAGCGCATTTCTGTATTTGGTAGTGTTTTCAAAATGCCGCACATGTGTTGTGAAATTGGTGAAGATGTTTTCTTAATTTGCTTGTGTTGAGCTCTACAAACAGTTTCACTTTGATTTCAGTTGTGATACCAACACTGCAGAGCTGCAGCACTTACTTTGGCCTGCAGGTCCTCTGAGCTGCTGGCGTCCATGTAGAGGTCCAGCAGTTTGGTCAGGAGGTTAGTGGTGGCCACTGCCTTGGCATGCTCAGGGGTGTGATAACCTATCTGGCCGATGGACCAGGTTGTGGCTGCCTTGATATGATTTTCATGCTCCTCAGACAGACACAGGGCCAGCTGGGGCACCCCCTGCAGGACAAAAAAGGACACACAGCACAAAAGGACAGTCAATATGACCTACATACTGGACCTGAATGGAATGTCTCTGGTTGTAGAGGTGGATTTAGCTGTCACATGGCGTGTCGAGGGGAATCACAAGAAAGATTAACACCTTGGAGAGAATGACAGCCATGGCGAGGTTCTCACTGTGAGCTGCCACATATCCCAGCATCATGATCCCCGGCAACCGCAGGTTTCCACGGCAATCGCCCAGATAGTCGATCACAGCTGCCATGCCACCACAATTCACAATCACCTGGGACAGCTGGAAACAAAGACGCAGATTACTTTGTGTCCCGCCGTGCATATTTGTGCCCACACAAGTGCGGAAGTGTGCTGTACCTCTGGTGTGTGTTTCGCCACCTCCCTCATCAGAGTGGTGACGTTCTTCCTGACAT
Organism: Sebastiscus tertius; assembly: GCA_916701665.1. NCBI lineage: Eukaryota > Metazoa > Chordata > Actinopteri > Perciformes > Sebastidae > Sebastiscus > Sebastiscus tertius. The sequence continues at coordinate 13,301 of CAKAOH010025978.1, read as the reverse complement.
ACTCATCTGGATCTTTCAGGCAGGCCACTGCCGCAGGGAAGATCTCAGCCTCTATCACCATCTCTGCCAGGCAGATCGAGTGTTTACTGATCTGACTGAGGGCTGAGAACACCTGCCTCTGGATTGGAGACAAAAACAGGAATTATTTCCAGAGTTCATTCACATTTTTGTAAATTCATTACAGCTTTATGTTGTGCATTTCTAAAGCCAGCATCTATGTTGAAATGTTCTTTATTAAATATCTGGTTCTTTTGCTAGCTACACTTAGATGGCACATTTATTCAATTTTATTTAATTTACTATCAATGTAGTTGTTTTTTAAAGTAAAATAAAAACTACCTGCAGTTAATGTTAATATTGTTTAAGTTTCAAAGATTTGTTTTCAAGGATAGGTGCCCCTCTATTCAGATTTCTGTAGGATTGTGTTGCTCTTTTGTTTACTCAAAAAGGCTGAGTTACTACAATGGTGATTTGTACTCAATGTAAAAAATACAAAAGAATACTTTAAATCCATGATGTCTATGATGGAGAATGTTTCTTGACATGACAAAAAAATATTTTCATCTCTGTATTTTCAATAAAAATTCTTTGGAAGGACATTTCCTAAATCATAATTCATTCACAATTAAATCCCAATGTATCACCTGAAATTCTAACAGGGACAAATGTTTGTTAAAAAGGTTAATGAAGGGGCAAGAGAGGACAAATAGATGGAGAAAGAACAATAACATATAACGTTAGAGCACAAAAGAAACCATGAAGAAAAAACTATATTCGTAACGTTATATATTTAGACATTATCTTCATATCTTGAGTACATTTTTAAAATAGAAATATTTTCAGAAGAGAAGAAAAAAAAAACATTTATATTATATCTTACGTTACCTCTTCCGCACCTCCGCCGACTTTACTGTCTTTCAGATGCAGGGTAGTTAAAGATATTAGTATCATATGAAACTACAGAATCTAAGGAGTCCATTGGTACCAAACATGTCATGTTAGCATGTCGGGAAGGAGGAAAAATAACGCTCCGAAATTACACTACATTTTGGCGTGGAGACAACTGTCATGGCGACTTTAAAAGGCGTCACCTGACCCCTGACCTCTGACCTCCAGATATGGTTCTATGGGTACACATGAGTCTCATCTTCAGACATGCCCACTTCATCCTAATCACATGCAGTTTTGGGCAAACACAATGCCGTTTTTTGCATGCAGTATACATGTGTTATTTTTGCCTGTTCTAAAAAATTATGTGTTTGAATATTTCTGTCCCTAAACAGCCTTAGAATTACATATATTGGGTATCACTGTAAAGCTGAGACTCTTGTGGATCCAATGAGTCCAATTGTATTCATGTGTGATGATGTTAGTCCCCATAGTAGACATTTTGTTGTAGTGAGACCGTTTTTAGAAACTTGACTTCACTGTATAAAATGTAATAAATAATAAAATCACCTGTTGTGACCTATAGGACATTCAGGGGATTGGGGCTTTCCCAGTTCTACTAACTATAGCGGGGTGTCTGAGCAGTTTCCAGAACAGAAATGCTCTCACCGAAAAATGCAATTCATCTAATTCTTCTTCAAAAGAAAGAAAAAATATCAAAATATCAAAAGTTTTTCAATTCCAAATCACAGCATGACTTTTTATATGGTGTTCCCCAAGGTCTTGGTGTTTTGGTCTTGTAAAAATAGGTTCAATTTAGCACCAAATCTGTGTAACAAATGGTATCAACCCAAAAATTGCTGCAACAACTTATGAGACATAATAGAGCATGGGAATGGCCATCATATACATCTATCATAATGTTCTTAACCCTTACACACTTAATTAATTCTTTTTTTTCCCGATTTATGACTAGAATAACTTGACACACAGCTGAGCTGCATCTCAAATTAATCTTCAGGTTTCCAGCTTTCAGATGATGTACACCATTTCTATGTGACATCTACTGTTGACCTGCTATCTCCCCCTAAAGACCTTCTGTACCCCCCTAAAAAAGACAAAAATGGGGCTATGGTAAAGAGGGGTAGAGTGGAAAAGGTAAAAAAAAAAAAAAAACAGCCTTAAGCTTCAATAATCAAAACAATAGAGGGCGCTTAGGTTACATGGATTTTTAGCATGCATGTCTCAGGTGTTGCTTATTTTTACCATACTTGGCAAACATTGTTATAAGGAAAGAAAATCCCAATGAGGTGTTATTTAAAGACTTTAAAGTGAGACTAAATGCTGTTTAAGTGAGACTGTTCTTTGAGCTGGCCTATACCTTTAGTTTGGCATCTGGGTTGAGGATCATCTGTGCCAGATGTGCGATGGCACCATTGTCCACCACAGTCTGGGCCAGCTCTGGTGTGTGCTTGACGATGTCGCTGAGGGTGGAGGCTGAGATGCGTTTGAGGGTCAACTCAGGCTCCAGAAGACACAACACCAGCAGGGGGACGGCACCCGCATCCACAACCGACTGAGACAAAACTGCACAGCAATGGAAAGAGCAGGGAAACATGAAAAAAAAACACTCATTTAAAGGATGTAGTGCAAAGAGTGATATTTAAAAAATCTTATCATGGGCTAAAATCTCTCTTCAAACCAAGAAAGTGAGGAAAAAGATAGAGGGAAATCATAGAAATCTAAGCATGTTAGTGTGTCTTCCTTACATGCATTGTGTCGTGCGATGTAGCCTAGAGCCCAGGCTGCAGCCTCCTTCACCCCGGGGTCAAACTCCTCCAGGCAGAGAACCAGGGCATCAACTCCCCCACTGGTCACCACAGCCTGGGCCAGTTCCGGGGAGTGTTTAGCAACCGCACGCAGCACGAACGCTGCTGACTTCTTATAAAACCTCTGCATGCAAACACACACACAGATACACACATTCATTGTCATGGCCCCAAATTGAGGATTAATCTGACATTAGACTTTAATTAGGACTAGCCAGTTATATTGTTCCATGATTTGATGACAAATCTCCATTTAAAGCTTGGAATGATATTTTATTTTTCTCTCTGTGTTTTAAAAATAAGATTTTTTAACTTATTAATAATTTAAACATCTCATGTATCATAGAGTTTTCCCTGTACTGTTTAACCCTCATGTTTTGTTGACACTGCGCTTTAATTCCTCATTGTTTGGGGTCACATAATACCTAATGCTGTATGTGTAAAACAATAAGAATAATTGCAAAGACTAACCATTTTTTTTACCTTCAAATATTCTTTTCTTTTATTTTATTTTCCAGTGAACAGAAAAGTATTGAAGTTATAACACTGGGCTTTCACATTTGAAAGACATCATATTTAAATGACCATAAATCATTGTTATCACACCAAAACAGGTTTTTTCTATGTTTTATAGACTATTTTCCCTAGAAACTCTTCAAATAAAACATGTATTAATTTTGCCAATAACATAATCCATAGACAGCTGCAAAGCCAACCTCAAACATTATGATTTTTTCTAAAGGTTTCAATGGAGATTTATCATTAAAGTGAAATATAATTCTTCAGGAAACACTGAATTCTTGTCACATTTGACATAAAATGTTTAAAACTGAATCAGATTTTAAACATATGAGACTGCTATGTCCCATTAATAACAAGAAACTGCAGTCCGTCTTCTCTGAGAGGCCTGAGAGAGAGAGAAAGAGAGGGACAACAAAGGCTTGGTTGCTCTCATGGTAAAGGGCTCTTAGGTTTTGAAGTAGCCCCCAGGCGAGCTGCCAAGTTAGCCCAAAACACACTCTCACATACAGGGGGGCATGACCCTGAAGTCCTGCAGGGTCTCTTTCCTCTCTCTTGCTCACACACCAGTCTCTAAAAGGCGGTGACAGAATATATTGGACAACCTGTGTGTATGAAACTGGCACTTAAGGATGATGGATACTGACATTCTGCGAGGCCAGAGACTGGACCAGCTGTGACAGGATGTCTTCCCTCACCACGGCCTCGGCCAGGTCATCACTGTGGTCTGCCAGGCGGCCCAGAGCCAGAGCTGCCGTCTGCTGGATGCCGGGGACCACGTCCAGCATGAGGGGACGCAGCATGGACATCACACCTGCAGGAGTTGTTTGTTGTTTGAAGAAGTCTTTATAGATATTTAAATCAATATCCTCCTCACAAACACTAACCATACACTTCCAAGCAACACACACACTTGTCTTTTTTTATATATATATATTTACTGTATTGTTATTGTTGTTATTATATATATATTGTCCTAATTGTTTTGTTATCACTATCGTATTATTTCTTTATATTAATCTTGTCTCTAGGTGGAGGCTTCAGATAAGCCCAGTGGGTTTTTTTTACCTCTTCCTGCACTTTATATTATTCAGTTTATTTTTTGTTATGTTGTATAGTCTTAAATTGTACAAAACAAATAAACAAATAAACAAACAAACAGGAGAGGAGAAACCCTGGAAATAGCAAGCTATAAAGCTACAACATAGTCTCAGTGGTTATAATTTCTTACCAGCATTTTGAAGGAAGTCTATGTTTTGTGGTCTGGCTGCCAGATCAGCAACAGTTTGCACAAACTGCATCCTTGATTTCTGATACTGCTCAAAAACTGCAAAACACAAGCAGACAGTCAGCTAGTTTGACTTTTATAGCTCCATCTTTCCTTTTTTATGGATTAAAACAGCTCATGATCTCACCTTGAATTATCTGTCGTTGACTCATTGTCACCCTGATGGAAAATGCCTCCCCCTAAAGACTTATTATAGGATTATCTGCACAGAAAACACCTTGAATTGATCACAATAATCCGTGTTTCTCCTGCAGGTCTCCAGGTTTGGGCTGTGGTGATGTTGTTAGGTGTTGCCGTGGCAACACACAGGAAGCAGAATGGCTCCTGCCAGAGATCGTCTATTGCCAAGATGAATCACCCCCTGGCAGGAATCCGTTCGCACCTCGCAGAAATGTGTTCAGTGTGAGAGCTCTGTGCTGCTTCCTCGTCTCTGCTCCAGCTAAAAGAGAAGAGAGAACCGCGGACGTGTCGCACAACACTTTGCACAACATCATTATTCACCACCAAAGGAGAGAAAAAACAGGATAGGCTGATAAAAAACGCTGACTGCAGTTGAACGTGTTGAGCTGATTTTAGCCTGAATTTCATCATGAAAGACTTTTTCTTTTTTTTTTCAACCTTTTTTCTTGCCTTGCCTGCTCTGAGAGTGTGTCCTCAGATGACCTGCCTGAGTTCTTCCTGTTGCACTTTGTAGGCTAAGCCTGGTTTAAAAGAAGTGATAGGACAAAATAACCCTTATCATTATTATTATTAGGCTATTTGCCTATAAAATAAATGAAATGCGATCAGTCCAAACATTATCTTATCTTTTCTCGGTGTAGGCATGTTAGTTAGATAGATAGATAGATAGATAGATAGATAGATAGATAGATAGATAGTAACTTTATTGATCCCGGGGGAAATTCAAGTTTCCAGCATCACAGTTCCATAATGCAAAACATTTTAATAAAAAGGCAGTAAAAAAGTTAGTAGTGCAAAGTACAAAGTACAAAAAAATATACCAGATATAAAAATACAAGGAGATGAAGAAAACTGTTAAAACTGAATATAGTGCAGGGTAACAGCTGTGATACAGGACTATTAAAAAAGTCAGTATAGTGCAGAAGAGACTGTTAATGATGAATATAGTGCAGGGTAACTCCAGTAGCTTAGTCTATGAAAGTGCACTGTGTGCATTATTATCTGTCCTGCAGACCGTCCTCCTTTGTCCTATTAGTGTTGTAACAGCAAACAAAGAATACAAAAAAATAGCCTATTGATACGAGAAAAATAATGGCAATGAAAATATGTGTAGAAATGGCCAATTTAAAAAATTTATAAATAGAAATGGGTCCAATCGGGCACACAGACATAACACTGCATAATTTCAGTCATGTTACTGTGAAATATAGCCTATTTTAGATGCACCGACTCAGATGGCAGAGTGACGATTTCTTTTTTAGTATTTATTTTATTATTTTATTATTTATAAAGATTTATAAGATAATTAGACATCTTAATGATGTCTAATTATCTTTTGAGATATATTTTCTTTTCTTCTGTACTGTTTTTTGTATATTTTATTTGATTGTTTTCCACTGTTTGGTTGGTTTTTCTGCACATTTTATGTACTTCTTGTTGTTGTTTAATTTTTGTTGTATTGTTAAAATTATGTTACTTTAGATCTTTCTTTCTTTTTTTGTCATTGTTTTATTTTCTCCTGGGGTTAGGTGGAGGTCTTTTGCATAAGCCTGTGGCTTCTTGACCTCTCCTGACACATTTCTTGTTTTTTTTTCATTGACTGGAATTTTTGCAGTTTTGTATATGTGTAAATAAATAAATGAAAAATATTGCCTGGTGTAGCTAGGTATAGGTCTATTTTTAATTAATGTTTTTTTTGCAAATTGTATTTTTTATTTTATTTAACCTTTATTTAACCAGGCAAGTCAATTAAGATGAAATTCTTATTTACAATGGCAGCCTGGCAAAAGGCAAAGCCTCTATAAGGAGAGGGGGTAGGTGGTAAAAAGAAGTATCAAAAGTTAAAAAAGGACAGCCCTGGCATACATGACAAGCATTACATAAAAGAAATTGCATGACAGGCACACAATCAACAGATAGTACCAGACAAACTCAGGCAGTACAACAACAGAACAATAGTAGCAAGTAAAGACAATCACAACAAGCTTTACAGGTAACAACAAGTACTACATAAAAAAAATACAGACTAAGAACAAAGTTTATGTAGCCTACATCTATTTCAACGTATTTTAAAATATGTTAAATATATTTAACCCATGCACAACTTCTTAATCGGATCATACTCAAGTTTTGCTCTTAATTATTTATTTTTTTCCACACTAGATATATTTCTATTATTGTCGTTCCGTTTGAGCTCACTATGTTTTTACCGGAGAGATAATTATCACATTAATTTAAATTAGCCTTATTATCACTCAGTTAAGCCTCAAAGAACAGATTATTCTATTAAATTCGACCTGACTCCATGTTTATGTTTATGAAGCTGTTCTGTGAAACACTGGTTATAGAATAAAGGCTAAAATGTAAACACATTAGCCATATCTGTCCTTATATCAGCGTGATATGGTTCCTTCTTCCATCTGTCCATCTGTTTGATAGGCCTATTCTTAAACCTGCCTGATTTACTTATCTAGGTTAGCTACATTTTTATTTATTTAGCCTATATTTAAGTTTTATTGGAAAGCTAGATTTCTTTTTGAGTCGTTTAAATATCAACTCACAACTGTATATATATATATATATATATATATATAGATTTATTATTTTATTTTAAAATATTTTATAAAAATGTAATTAATTATATATATTACATATATAATATATATGTATATAATATATATATAATCATATATATATATTGTGTATATATATATTATATATATATATAATTAATTAAATTTTGAAAACATATTTTGAAATAAAATAATAAAACTCGTTGGTTAGGTAGCGTCCCATATAGGCCTAATCATAAAAATGCCTAAAATATGACAAAGAGCATTATAGGCAGCGTTACTTGACAACGAAAATCACACTTTAAATTTAATACTTGATTATTAAATAATAAATTGTTGTCACATAAATTAGAATGTTCTTAATCTTCTTAATTAATTAATTTTTCCAATTAAAACCAGTGCAGTAAATGCAATTATTCATGTGATAAATCATCAATACAAAACAAAAAATCAAAAAGGCTTCGATCTTCATTGAATGTAATGGACCTCCAGATCTCCTGACTGCTCAGAGCTGGCCTCCTTAACCGAGTTATCTACATCTGATTCACAGACATCTGTCGCTTTGCACCGTCTGTCTGCCCATTTGCATTATTATTCCTTTATTTGGTTTGTTAATGCAAAAACACCAGACCTGACTGACTGATTGGTCCTCCATCACAAAAAGGGGAAATCGAACTGACTTCTTCTATAAGTGTAAAATGTTTTATTTAGATGTTTTATACTGTGCAACAGTAACAATACAATAAGTTGTCCATACAATCGAGCGATACAAATACGGAAAACACGAGGAGAGACATCAAAAACATCATTGAGCATGAAATGGAGCTGAAACAAGGAGCCCAAATCATTCCCTCAACAACAAAAGGGGAATAAGAGAATAACATCATCGCTGATTAAATATGCATTTTTGTTTATATTTACACGTGGATTCTCGCTTATAACGTGTTAAAGACGTGGAGGATAATAAGCAATCCGATTCCACTGCAGCTACAAGTTTTTTTTCCAGTAAAAGGCAATTTAAAGTTGTTGTTTTTTTCTCCTCCATATAGGCATCTTTTCCATGAAGCCAACAGCATACAAAGTTATGTTCCTTTAATTGGAACAAAGATCTGAAACACTTCCAAAAAACTAGACTTGTGGGGGCAAACACACAGAATCCTCTTTTTCATAAAATAAAATAAAAAAAGTGTTATCATGAGCATGCATGTTTTTTAAACTGACAAAATATCCCATAACACACATGATAATAATCATGATTTTTAAACACGTTTTAATTCTGAAAAAAAGTAAAAGAAAATATAAAATCTTCTTCGGTCACTTCTGTAAAATAAAGATGTAGCTTTTAAAAAAAAAAAAAAAAAAAAAAAAATGGGGATAAATGCTTGTCCATCTCCTTTTTCCAACTTTTTTTTTTTTTTTTTTTTTTAAAGTCAACATCAAAAAATCTGCTTTCATATTATAAAAAAAACATTCCCAACCAACTTTCCTCTGTTCCTTTTATTATTATTATTGAAATGTCTCTGATTCCACTATAAACGTACATATGATGCCATAATATTCAGAACAACAGATGATGGAGAGAAGAAGAAGAAGAGTTGTCTACACAATGGAGCTACGTTGGCATGGAAACAGGAGGCCTATATTAGCTGAGCGGTTGTCTGGCGTTGGCTTGTTTCTGGTCCGGAGCTCCGCGTCATCCGGAGGAGGTCGACGAGCCGTTCAGAGACACCTTCCTCGGCTTGCTGCTGCTGCCGCACTGAGTGAAGGACCGGCTGGGGTTCGGAGGAGCCGCAGCCGGAGTCCCGTTAACGGGGTGCTGCTGTGGAGACTGAGCTGCAGGCGTACCGGGGCTCGGTAGAGACGAGGACGTGGACGGAGCCCCGGTGGGACTCCCAGCTTTGTCGCTGGCTGAGTCGCTCTCTGGACCGGATGCTCTGCTCACGCTGTTCTGGCCTTCCTGCTGTGCGTGGCTCACCTTCATCTTCTTACAGTTGGGTCGGACTCGGTACTTCAGCGGCAACGGGCCGTTCTGGAGAGGAAAGGGTTAGAATAAAGGTAAAATAAGATAAGATAAGATATTACTTTATTAGTGCCGCAGTGAGGAAATTTGTATATGTATGTCTTTTTTATTATAGGCAAGGGAGAAGTCATATTTTGGACGTTTAAAAGAGCTTTGTTACATGCAATTTTCATTTGGAATAATTACCAAGCTTATATTTGGTCATGGATGCAGGTGATCTCCATAATATGACTAGATTTTGAATTAGCTTGGACAAATGCATTTGGAGTTCATTTTGTTGTATAGGTCCATTATGGCTGGTTCAAAACATCTTTAAACATAGTGTGAAGAATAATATGTATAGGCTAAGATAAGATAAGACAAGATATTCCTTTATTAATCCCACAGTGGGGACATTTGCAGTGTACAGCAGCAAAGGGGATAGTGCAAAAAACAAGATGCATTAGCTAACACAGTAAAAAAAAAAAAAAAAAAAGAACTAAACAAAGTATAACAAAATATGAACCATTTAAATAGAAGGAAGTATAATATATATATATAGATCTAGAACTGTTGAATTAAATGCATAAAATAAATAAAAAATAAAACAAGTTTAACATAGCCTATACATACTATTCTTCACACAATGTTTAAAGATCTTTTGAACCAGCCATAATGGACTTATACAACAAAATTAACTCCAAATGCATTTGTTCAACCTAATTCAAGGGTTGAATAAAGATAGAATAAAAATACTGTTGAATTAAATCCAAATGCATAAAACAAATAAAAAATAAAACAAGTTTAACATACATACTATACTTCACACTACACTGTAAACAATTGCTGTTAATTTACAGCAGGATTTCAACAGTATTAACCTGTTATTGCTAAAAAACAGTGCTTTACTGTTAATACAAAAGAAAACCTGTTAAATTACGCTCATAGGCCGTTTTATAACTGAACTATAATGCATTCTTAAAAAACAGCACTTTACTGCTGATCAACTGTCTAAAGTATCATCAGTAACAGTTTCATGCAGTATTTTTTTTTAATTCTGGGACCTGATCTGCTCATGTGAGGCTTGTACATTGTACATGATTGTAAAATCAGTGAATTAGCTCTGTTCTTCACTCACATGTTGTTATGGTTTGCATTCTGTGCTTGTAGCCAGCTAGAGACAGACATTTTGGGAAATGTGTCAACAAGTCTATTATAGCCTTTTTCTTAACAAGTGCCTTTAATTGTATTTTGTGTGACTATTCCTATGTTTGTAACCTGCTAAGTCTATTCATCTAGGCAAAAAGTAATGTTTATTAAAATGTATGTAAATCTAAATAGTGCATTAAAACAAATCAGTAAGATAATGTAAAAGAAAGGTGAAAAACAGCTATATAATGCATCTTTAAAAGGTAAATTAACTGTAAAATACTGTGAAATTAATAAAAAAAAACAGTTCAAACTCTATTTTTCATTAACAGCACAAAGCTGTAAATTTCAACGACAGTATATTAATGTTAATTTTACAGTAACATAAAGGCAACCCCGCTGCCAGTTCTTTACTGTTATTTTACTGGGAAATTCTTAACAGTGTATGTTTAAAGATGTGTTGAACCATGCCATAATGGACCTATACAACAAAATTAACTCCAAATGCATTTGTTCAACCTAATTCAAGGGTTGAATAAAGATAGAATAAAATACTAGAACTGTTGAATTAAATCCAAATGCATAAAACAAATAAAAAATAAAAACAAGTTTAACATAGCCTATTCTTCACACTATGTTTAAAGATGTGTTGAACCATGCCATAATGGACCTACAACGAAATTAACTCCAAATGCATTTGTCCAACCTAATTCAAAATCACATTATGGAGATCACCTGCATCCATGACCAAATATAAACTTGGTAATTATTCCAAATGAAAATAGCATGTAACCAAGCCCTTTTAAATGTCCAAAATATGACTTCTCCCCTGCCTATAATAAAAATACATTTTTAGGTGAGATGTATTTTTCCATTCCTCAGAGAATAACTGACTCTCCCCCTCTCTCATTCACTCTCAATACCACCCCCCTACTCTACTGTATCCCTCTCTCTCTCTCTCTCTCTGGTACCTGATTGTTTGCACACAGGCAATATTTGCACTATCTGTTTATTTTTGTTTATAGCTTATATTGTATATTGGTAGAATTCAATTGTTTTAATTCTTATTTTATTCTAACGTTTTTATCTATTCTTTTGTTATTATACTGCACCAACAAAACCAAAGCAAATTCCTGGTGTATACCTCTTTCACCTGGCAATAAACACAATTCTGATTCTGATTCTGAATAACCTCTATGTGGGCCTACAAGCCAAATAAAAAAAATAAAAAATGTTAAATATATAAAAAATGATCTGACCAAGAACCTTCCCCACCCAACAACCTTCTGTCAGTGTATTTATTTTATGTTTAAAAATGTTTATAAAATTGTCTGACCAAGAACCTTCCCAATCCAACAACCTCCTGTCAGTGTATTTTATGTTTAAAAAATATTTTTAAATGTATATAAAATTGTCTGATCAAGAACCTCCCCCACCCAACAGCCTCCTGTCAGTCTATATTTTATGTTTAACGAATACAAATATTTTTAAAATCTATATAAAATTGTCTGAGCAAGAACCTCCCCCATCAAACAGCCTCCTGTCATTCTGTATTTTATGTTTAACAAATGAAAATATTTTTTAAATTGTCCACATCATAGTGTCTGCACCACCAACGGAGTGGTGGAAACCCATATTATAACAAACATACAATTATTTTCGGTGCAGTGCCTTATAGCCTATTTGGTGCAACTAAAATCAAAATGTGTGACCTGAATTTATTTGTTAGTAAAATAAAATCTAAATACACTCATTTGAAGATCATTGCTTGTCTTTGCTAAAAAAAATAAAAAAATTGCTAAAAACTGCATTTTTAAAAACAATAAATCACAAAGTGTTTAAATGAATGCTCCAGCTGATAAGACGGACATGATAAAAGCTAAATGTATTTGATAATATAGAAGACTTAAAATTATCAAAACAACATCATACATAAATGGACAAAATAAAAACATTTGATTTCTGACTAGACTATGTGGATAAACCAACTGAAATCAAGTGTATTTTGTCCAAAAAGATCTCTTACCCTTCTCCAAGTGTAGATATATGCTATATCCATTAACGTGTAGTAATCTTTCAGAGGTTCGTCTTCATACATGACTTCAACCTAGAGAGAAAAAACATTTTAATTTGAATAGAACAGTAAATATATCTGCATTTAAATAAGATTTTTGAAATAAGAATCATAATATTACAATTCCCTTGGACCGATAGTTATATTCAAGTTAGTCAAAAATTTTATAAATAAATAAATAAATAAATAAATAAATAATCAGTAAATCAATTAAGACCTGGTAGGCATTTGGGATGTCCATTTTGCTCCGCAGAAACTTCCTCAGATGCATGACTGTCATGGCTGCTGGACACTGCAGGTACCTCTTGTTAGCCACCTGCAGATTATGTAAATATTCCAAAATTATACATATGACAACCCATTTGTATATAAATATACTGATACAGAGCAGGAAAAGAATTTTCTATAAGAAAACAATGTCCTTTCTCAAGAGGAAACCATGTCTGGTTAAAATGTGTCAGATTTTACAACAGGAAAAGTGAACAATTAAAGATAGTTGCTTCCTTAAAAAGGAGTCTGCAGTACGTTTCATTTTTATTTTGTTCTAAAGGATGTTAACAAGAAAAGTAATGCTGGCAGAGAACACAATGTGGCCAAAAATTTACTCACCATATTTTGATCTTTAGACGGCTTGTCCTCCACTGCACCTCCCAGTCTGCACAGAATAAAATAAAGAGGAAATATTAATACTTTACAGCTCTGCGATACTTGTGTTTTTCCGGGTGCCAACATCATACCCACATCCAATAACACAATTTGATTATTAGCAATTAATAACATGATATTTAAAAATAATATTAAT
>CAKAOH010025976.1:0-21596 GCA_916701665.1 Sebastiscus tertius | reverse complement strand
ATTGAGGATGTTTGAGGCCTAACCTGCCAGTATAGGACATTTCTAATCCTCCTGCTGTTTTGGAAATTATTGTTTTTGTGAGACAACATCTGTCCTACACTCAGAGAGAAGACGGTCAAAATAACCAAATAACGCTGACAGTAAATCAGTAAATAATGACACACAAGCTATTCTATATATATATATATATATACATATATATATATATACATATACAGTATATGACAATATCTGTCAAATATAGGGAGAGTAGTTTTTTAAATTCTGACTTGTTTTATTACTAAAACCTAAAGATATTCAGTTTAATATGATATTAAACAGAAAAAGCAGGTAGTCTCCATATTTGAGAGGCTGAAAACAGCATTTCTTTTGCCATTTTTGCATGAAAAATCACTTTCATGCCTGCGACAGCCATGTTTTCGGGTTGTCCATCCATCCGATATCCACACGATATCTCAGGAACGTCCACTTGGACTCAAGGATGAACTGATTAGATTTTGGTGGTCAAAGGTCAAGGTCACCGTGACCTCATGAAACACATTTTTGACCCATAACTCAAGAATCCATCTGCTAATTATGACAACTTCACACAAATGACGGATGAAAGATGACGGAGGCATACCACCGCAATTCTAGTTTCATTATATTTGTTTAGTTGTGTAATTCTTCTGTCTCTCCCCTCTGTGTTACTCTGATTTATTCGGATGATAAAAGGAGAAACTAGTATCTTCAGCAGCGTCCCGCTGGGCTTCTACATCCTGGGCAGTATGTTGATGTTAGTTGGTGCTAAATACCTGGCAGGTCAGTGTCTGAAGCATAATCTTCTTTGTTTTTGTGCACAAATATTTCAATAAAATACAAAGCAAATACATTTATGTTAATTCTAATTAATTTCTTTGTATTGTGTGGTTTAATAAATTCATATTTTTCTGTTGACATCAGGCAACAACTAGGTTCGGACCCCCGGAGGCATTAAAGCAAAGAGCAACGTGGAAACAAACTCTTCATGCTGGACCAACACGTGTTGCACTCTTTTCCCAAAAAAGGCATTCCAGGAGGAAGAACGACGCTCCTGCTGAATCTCACCGGCAAAACCAGGACAAGTCTGAACTGTTTATGGGGATTTTTTTTTTATTATTATGTTTTTTAATTCAATGCATTTTTCTCTGCAGCAGACAATGGTACATTAGAGATTAATTTTAGCAACAGTGAGCATGCAGTATTCCTTTTGTTGATATCACAGTATGAATTTCGGCGCTTATTTATGTAGAAACGTCGTTGAAGTGAAGCTCGTCGTCTAATTTGTCGTTGGTGTGACGTTTTGTTGTTCAGACCCTCCACTATGAGCTACAGAGCACTTTATATTTTTTGTTTGGTCTTGTGGGAGCTAACAGAGTGTAATAAATATATATATAAATATATATTTCTAACAGTTGGGATTAAGACGTTAAGTTAATGAACTGACGAGGAGAACGCGACGTTCTTGTACATAATGTCATGTTCTTAAACGGTACTAATATGTGTTGTGTGTAAAGGGCAAACATGCAATGAAGGGCAATAATGAATACACACATGTTTGAATATGTCTGTGGACATTCTCCCGAAGCTAGAAACCAACTACGGAGATCATTAAGGGACAGAAACTGGAGCAGCTGTTAATAAGTGATTTATTTTGTGTGGTTAATATTCAATTTTATGACGTAAACATGCTCTGCTGACACTACTTTACACAGAATATGTAATATATTTCCTCTTGTCACGAGTTAATGTGATGATTTTCCCATAATGTATCAGAGGAAACTGCATTTTTGTCCCTCTAGTTGCATGCAAAATGTCCAAACGCAAACATTTTACATGCATCCTCAAAGATAACTCTCAATGTTTGGCATTGATTAAATTATTTAGATTATTTAAAGGGAGATTTATAAAACTATAGAAACACAAATGTCTATTTATTCTGTTGCCCAACATTTGTCATATTTGTCCTCTGTGTGGATCTGATATTTGATGAAAGGTTGTTTGTTTGAGAAATGGTTTAGTGTTTGCTCTGTATTGTCATGCAGTTGTTTGTTGAACTGAAGGTAAATTACTAGGGCTGCAACTAAGGATTATTTGTATTATCGATTAATATTTCCGTTATTTTCTTGATTAATTGTTAGAAAATAGTGAAAAATGTTCAAGTTTCTCAAGGTTTGAGTCTTTAAATGTCTTTTTTTGTCCAAAAAAAGCAGGAAATCTTCATATTTAAAAGGCAGAAAACAGCTTTTTCTGACATTTTTGCATGAAAATGACTAACAATTAATCGATTATTAAAATAATTGCTGATTATTAGTCAGCTTATTGTTGCAGCTCTAGAAATGACTGCGTTCAAAGGCTCAAAGTGCTCTTTTGGGATGTAAACACACGTTACCAATGTGTATTCATGAATGAATTGAATGTAAGGGAAAAGTCATCTTGAGCAGAGAAGCTTTAAGTGTTTAATACTGAAATCAAATTAGAGAAAAAGGATTTCAAATGATGGCAAAGTGTGCTACCAAGACCTTTAACTGTGAAGCTGTTGGACGTGATGATGAATTGTTTCACATCGAACAATGGAAGTTGTTTGCGACTCGCTCTGCATGTCGTTCCCTTCGACTCGTTCTCAGCAGGTGCTGCTGAGGTTGTGTTTATGTCATGGGTTTAAAATGAGGAAACAATGTGTGCTTGTTATATCATCACCTCATGTATGGAAAACCGGTTTTATGGGAGAGCAAGTGTCATAAAAATAAACTTATTTAGTTCTGAATTGCACTTTGGTTTTATATGGTGCAAACCAGGGGTGTCAGGAAATGTCGAGTATCACGGTGTTATGTTTTGTGATTGATTTTTAATTAATAATTTACATGCAAAGATTATTTTATTTACTTTATTTAATTTGCAAAGATGTGTGCTATCCTGTTCTGATTGCATAAAAAAGTGTTTTTTTTTTGCTTTTTTTTACTCGGATTTTATGCATATGGTGGTGGGACCTTTATTCTATGACAGCTTTGCTAAAATTAGGTTTAAAAATCGCAATATATTGCATTAAAATATTTATTAATCATTTTTTATCTGTTCAAAATGTACCTTAAAGGGAGATTATTTAAGTATTTAATACTCTTATCAACATGGGAGTGGAAAAATATACTGCTTTATGCAAATATATGTATATTTATTAGGGTTGTCAATGTTAACGCGTTAACGTAAATTCATTTTAATGCCACTATTTTCTTTAATGCAACTTGTTTTAGTTTGTAGAATGCTCAAACTTAAAGCTAGAGTGAAGATACTGGTATCATATGAAACTAGAAAACCTGATGAATCCATTGATACCAACCATGTCATACTAGGTTGTCGTGAAGAAGGTTAAATAACGCTCCAAACTTACGCTAAATGTTGGTGAGGAAAAACTGTCATGTCCGTTTTCAAAGGGGTCCCTTGACCTCTGACCTCCAGATGTGTGAATGTAAATGGATTCTAAGGGTACCCACGAGTCTCCCCTTTACAGACATGCCCACTTTATGATAATCACATGCAGTTTTCTATGCTAAATGCAGTACCTGTGAGGGTTTCAGAACAATATCTGTTATAGTTTTGTGTTGTTAATTGATTTCCAATAATAAATATATACACACATTTGCATAAAGCAGCATATTTGTCCACTCCCATGTTGATAAGAGGATTAAATACTTGACAAATCTCCCTTTAAGGTACATTTTGAACAGATAAAAAATGTGTGATTCATTTGCGATTAAATATTTGAATCGATTGACAGCCCTAATTGCAGTATATTGAATTATAACCTCTGTATCTTGATACGTATCGTATCACCAGATTCTTGCCAACACACAGTCCTAATAGTGCAAACTGTCTTTAAAGATCACAATGACTAATCACTTTTGAAGCTGTCTGATTAGCACTCCCTGTATTTGGACTAAAGCCAAGCACAACCTAGACTTCCTTTAGGGGGGAAATCCCAACAAATAGGAGCAGTTAATCCGGGGAGTGGTGTCGTGTACGTTAGACCTCTCACTTCTACACTGAGCTTCCTCCTGCAGATGTTGCAGTGGTGGCGTACAGACCAATAACTCTTTAACAGGTGTGTAAAACTAAAAAATTATGTTTTTTTGCAACCTTACTGTGTATTTATAGACAAAATATCTCATAAATGTTTAAAGAAAACAAAGACAGGACAGGTTTACAGCTGTTTTATTTTGTTTTTAACCTGCTTTAATAACATAAAACTCCTTTTTTGTCTTCTTAAATGTGAGTATTCATGTCTCCAGTTTGCTCTGCAGTTGAGTTACTGATTCACTTATAAAGGCTGTTATTGTACCCTGGCTTTTGCTTATGTATTTGCATATTAACTGACCCTCGGTACCTTGTTTATCAGTTCAGGAGAGGACTTCAAACTGACTGGATTATTTAATAATATGCTGTTAAATCTTTGCAGATTATGATTTACTTTATTCTTGCCTTTCCTTGATTATTTAATCTTTAAATCAGCTTTGAAATTGAATGTAAACTGTCTGTAAATAAGGTGTTAAACTAACTTTCCCTCCAGGTTTCACTTTTACTGTTTAATTAAGACCTTTATTTTGAAACTCACCTCACCTTAGTTACCTGTCAACCAGGAAGCCAGGTGTGGGACGTTCTGTGCAGCAGCAGTTGTTCCTCATTTCTGATCTTGCGGTGACAAGCAGACAGGCGTGGACAGGTGAGTCAGACTATTGTTTTTACAATATGTCTTTGACACTTTAATGCACATGTGTTAACAGACACTTTACCTTCCAGGTGTGTGTGGGCGAAGGAGAAACGTTTCAGATCCAAGTGGCGTTAAGAAAGGATGTTGTGTCCCAGAAGGAACGACACCAGAGGAGGCCAGATCATGCCAATGGAGAGCAGCTTCAACCATGACGATAGAGGTCAGCTTTTATGATTATATGGTGATCGGATATGAACATTTAACTGCTTTCAGGTGTGTGAAATGGAAACCTCTCACACTCTCTCTAAGTTTCTTGTCCCTGGGCGTTTGATCCACTTGTATTGTTTATAAGCTACAGGGGAATGAGGAAGTTCACCTACTAACTGTGTTGAAGGTGTCACACTATATTGATATTAGATCACACCTCACAGCCTTGGTGATTATTACAAACAATAACTTAAAAAGGTCTTCCTTTGAGGAGAGTGTACCCTGTGTGGGCAGGAATGTAGATTTGAGTGTAATAATGAAAGTAAAAGTAATCCTCCATGTCTGCTTTAGAGTTTTTTACTCTGAATTTACCCCCTTGTGTCTCTGACAGCTCGTTTAATATACCGGACCTTGGAGGGGAAGTCCATTTGATGCTACTTTAAACTTTCAGAGGGAAATATTGTGCCTTGATAAATGAAAATTAAGATTTTACACTTAACGAAAAAGCAAAAAATTAGAAAAACACAATGAATACAAATTTGTGGAGCAGTTAAAGTGATAGCTTGGGTGTTTTGAAGTGGGGTTGTATGAAGTACTTATCCATAGTTAGTGTATTAACTACAGTAGATGACGGTCGGCACGCCCCCAGTTTGGAGAAACAGACAGGAGTAACAGCACGGGTACTTTGTTTTTATTCTTTTTCTAATTAGTACCCAAATAAAGGAAAAGAAAAATTATAATAATAATAATTATTATATATTACTACTAATAATACTTCTCATAATTATTTATTAATTATATATATTATATATAATATAATATATATTATATAATGTGTAATAATAATAATAATAAT
The DNA here is from genome assembly GCA_916701665.1 of Sebastiscus tertius. NCBI lineage: Eukaryota > Metazoa > Chordata > Actinopteri > Perciformes > Sebastidae > Sebastiscus > Sebastiscus tertius. The sequence continues at coordinate 15,810 of CAKAOH010025976.1, read as the reverse complement.
AATAATAATAATATATTATTATATATAATATATTATATATAATGTACTATTATATTCTATATAATATATAATATTTATTATATATTATATATAATTATAATTATTATATTATATATTATATATAATTATTACTTAATCTTAGCCATAAAGATAACAATATTACTTTAAAAAAAAGGCAAAAAAGCAAATAATCCGACCACCTTGACGACATATAAACAAACAAACTGACAGACAACAACAAAAAAAATCATTCAAGCGTCGACTTACACTCATGTATAGATAGGTAGATAGATAATAACTTTATTGATCTCAAGGGAAATTCAAGTTTCCAGCATCACAGTTCCATAATGCAAAACATGTAAATAAAAAAGCAGTAAAAAAGTTAGTAGTGCAAAGTACAAAGAAATATACTAGATATAAAAACACAAGGAGATGAAGAAAACTGTTAAAACTGAATATAGTGCAGGGTAACAGCTGAGATACAGGACTATTAAAAAAGTGAATATAGTGCAGAAGAGGAGTCCTCCTTTGTCCCCCCCGGACAAAGGAGGACGTTGTGAACAGATGGGTTTTTTATGCCTTATATTTAGAGTTTCAGACTGCTTTACCTTGCCGTCAGACAGCTATACAGTCTATGTTTCCGACAGATAACTGAAGCTGTTATCTATGTTCTAGCCAAAGCCACCAGACTCCATTGAAACAAACAGTAATTTTACCTCACAGGGCAGACCAGCAACTCCCTGGGAGGTAAAATTACTGTTTCTTTCAATAGTGTCTGGTTGCTATGGCGAGAGCATGGATGGATACAACAGCTTCAGTTCGTATGTCTATTTGTGATTGTGTAACAGTCTTTCCCCCCCCCCCTCAGGGTTTCTCACCACTGATCCCAGACCACCAGAATACGTCGAAGCTGTGCACAAGAAGACTGTGAAAGAGCTGCTGATGATGAGACATCAGGTTAGTCACAGGCAGAACTGGTGTTTTGTACACGTAGATGAACATGATAAGACAAGTTTATAATGAGTTTAATTATTGTGGGATTTGTATTTCCCATAAAATGTTGCAATCAACTTCATGTTTTATCAGTTATTTCTCACATGCTTGCTTAAAATCACTCATTATTCTCTTTTAGAAACGGAGCTGCTTGCAGGACGACGACACCATGGAGCATCGATTTAAATTTGCAAAATCTGAAGCTTTTGCCAGCGACCTGAGTCCTTGCATGTTCGGCTCTGCGGGACATTTCCTCACTGCTCCTCATGAAAACGGTCACATCATCCCACAACAGCCTCCAGCTCTGCAGGGAGCTCCGGCCACCGAAGTGACTTTGTTTCACTGGCAAATACAGCGAGAGACACTGAAGGTTGGAGGACTTTCTCCTGAGCTGCTGAGCATGCAGGATGCAGATGGTGACACGTATGTATTCATAAAGAAAGGTGGCTATTTAAACCAGCTGAACAGCAGCAATAAATAGCTCTTCTCTAATCTCCAGGTTCCTTCACATAGCCGTGGCTCAAGGTAAACGAGCTCTGGCTTATGTGCTGGCTACAAAAATGGCTCGATGTGGCTCTCTGGATGTGAAAGAACACAATGGACAGGTACAAACACTTAACAAGTACATTTTAATTCATAGTACTAATCTATAAGTTGTTTAAACGCCGACTCTTTGCACACAGACGGCTCTCCAGATAGCAGCTGCCTCCAATCAGCAGCTCATAGTCCACGACCTGCTGACGCACGGAGCACAGATCAACACTCGGGACCTCTGGGGTCGATCTCCTCTGCATCTGTGTGCTGAGAAAGGACATTTTCTCAGTCTGCAGGTAAGAGTTAATGCATCAACACAAGCCACGTTCAAAATGTCTTTAATTCAACATCAATTTTAGCACCGAGAAGAGAGTTTCTACTGTAGAAAGTAGAGATTATAAAGTTCAATACACAGATGGAAGCTTAAATAATGATGCTTTCAATGTAGTGGATCAACATGTTATGTCTTTACAGGTGTGATGAGGGTTTGAGGATGTGGGATTGACACTTTTTGAATTTTCTTTTTCTTTTTTTTTTTACAATGTTTTATTTTGAAAATTCAGTACAGTATACATAAAGTAAAGTACATTTATTTATTAATATTATTATAATATATAATATATAATAATATATAATATACAATATATAATATATAATAATATATAATATATAATATAATTAATAATATAATTAATTAATTAATATAATATAATAATAATAATAATAATAATAACAATAATAATAATGATAATATTAATAATAAAGTACATTACATTTCATTACAAATACAAAGTAATTATATTTCACAGTATAAAAATAATATAAAAATAAAATAAATTATACAACAAATAAAATGTAAGGAAAAGAAAAGAAGATGAAAAAAAACAAAAAACAAAAACAATTAAACAATTGGAATAAACTTGAAATGTCTAAATAATTTAATAGTTTTTGCCAATTTAGAATTTTTGAGTTTTCAATCGTATGTTTTTAAATCAGTATCTTTAAAAATAGAAAAGGAGGGTAGTCTTTTTAGCCATATTATTTTATGGATATTATATTTGGCTAATCAAATTAATTATGTAAATTTCATCTGGAAAACTGGGGTTGTTAAAAGTTGGATTTTGAACCCCCACAATGGAGGAGACCCAGAGACCCCACTTCGACTGGACATTTCGACTCGTTGCGACTTCGCTCAGACCGGCGAACTGACCCGAGGACGCATGCGCGACACTCTTCAACTTGACCCGACAATTTGCGTATTTCCCTGTTTATGAAGTTATGAACCTGCTTCGTGAAGACGTATGGAGGACGAGAGGAAGACGGAAAGAGACTGGAGGATAAAAGTGGAGTTTCTGGTGAGTTATAAGGTCAGTTTGAGGTCAAGTTACACCCCTTCTTTGTGTTTGTTTCTTATTGTTGCGTACAACCTGCATTTAAAGAAAATATTTTTTGCAAATGACAGTTTATCACAATATTAAAAATGTATGGATTTTATAATATTTATTATTTTTGCAAATTATACTTCATCACAACATTAAATTGATGCATTTTATTGTTATTTTTTTACTCTATTTATGTGCAGTGGTGGTAATTCATCAAATCATTATTTTTCTGATGTGTTTTTACTCTGTGCAGTAGTGGTAATTATTTATCAAACAATTATTCTTTATATATTTTTTACTGTATGCACATTATTCATCAAGTAATTATTTTTTGTATGCGTGTTTTAGTATGTCGAAAAAAGTCATAGTATAGTATGTCGAAAAAAATCATAATATAGTATGTCGAAAAAAGTCATAGTATAGTACACTTTTCCTGTGCTGCTCATCAAAACTTTGAGAAAGCCTGTGTTAGTAGTAGTTGTAGAAGTTGTGGTATAACTGTAGTAGTTGTTGTTTTAGACTCAGATGTTTGTGAATGTGATACAAATTCTCATGTCTTCCTTCTCTTCTTTTTCTCCCCAGATGAGTGCAGAGTCTTCTGACCAAAACTGAGGACCGTCTTCTGCTGTATGAATGTAATAGTTGGAGGGGGTCTGCAGGGGTTTGCAAAATTATTTGCAATAAAACAAGATAATAAATAAATAGATAGATACACATTTTTGTGTTGCATAACCCCTCCATTCTACGTCTCACACTCATATATTGATTTTGGTCCTATTTGACTTCTTTATTGTGGACATTAGACCTTAATGCAACTTATAAGAATCAAACCCATAACCTTCAGTCTTCTAACCCAGCTTCTATCACTCTGAGCTATAGGTCTCAACACTCTTATATATTGTTTTTGGTCTTATTTGACTTCTTCATTGTGAAAGTTAGACTTCAAAACTCACTGCACCTCATAAGAATTGAACCCACAACCTTCAGTATTCCAACCTGGTATCCATCACTCTGAGCTATATGACCTGGATTGGCAGGTATTTGAAATGTTATTGTTATCTGGTTCAATGAGTCATGACGTCACAGTTGTACATGTAGACTCAAATATAACCTCCAATAAGCTAGATGTCAGATTGAATAGCTCAGTGAGTTAGAATGCTGGGTGCATATTGTGAGCTCCCTGAGGTGATGTGTTCGAGACCCAGGATTGGCAGGTGGTTGAAATGTTATTGTTATCTGGTTCAGTAAGTTATGATGTCACAGTTGTACATGTAGAGTTAAATATAACATCCGATAAATTGGACGTCAGGTGGTATAGCTCAATGAATTAGAAGGCTGGTTGGGAATTGTGAGCTGCCTGAGGTGATGTGTTCGAGACCCAGGATTGACAGGTGGTTGAGATGTTATTGTTACCTAGTTCAGTAAGTTATGATGTCACAGTTGTACGTAGAGTCAAATATAACCTCCGATAAATTCGAAGTCAAATTGTATAGCTCAATGAGCTAGAACACTGGTTGGGAAGTGGAAGCTCAGGTGTTCAAATCCCACACATTTACAGGTGGACTCATAAAGAATATTGAAAAGGTTTTTATTTTTACAACACTTAATACACTTTTTCATTTTGTCACTTAAAACACTTAATACACTTATTCTTGTTAACTTACTTAATACACTTATTCTTAACTTACTTGAGGCTGGCTCCGCTTCGCTCCGCCAGCCTCAAGCAAGTTTCACATGTAGAAGCCAACCTCGGCTACCTTCTACTGGTCATCCAGTTCTACTACTCGTCCGACTCATGTCACTTACCCAGCTTGCGCTGGGGGAGGGGGTGCCTACCCCACCTGGTTGGGTTCTACCGTTCGTCCGACTCATGTCACTTGCCCAGCTTGTTCGTGCTGGGGGGGGGTGCCTACCCCACATGGTTAGGTGAACCAAGCATAAGGATAGACTGCTGTGAACATAAGTCAATGTCTGGGATTTGAACACATGAGCTCCTGCTCACCAAGCAGTGTTCTAACTCCCCGAGCTAAGCTGCCTGACATCAGATGTGTTCAAGGTCATATTTGACTCTACATTTACAACTGTGACGTCTGACCTCACTGCACCGGATAACAAGAAGGTTTTATCCACCTTACATTACTGTTGTTTCCTGGCATATTTGACCTCTTGATGACTTTTTATGAGGTGTAGAGTATAATTTCTCTTTGTCATTGTGGCAGTTAGATCTCAAAACTCACTTTATAAGAATCAAACCCATAACCTCCTGTAGTCCAACTCAGCTTCTATCACCCTGAGCTATCTGTCATAACACAAGTGATGTGTTTCTTGATGTGTTTGACTTCTTCATTTAGGATGTTGGACCTTAATTATTAATAATTATATAATTAATAACCAAATTTTTAGTTGCATTGATTTCAAGCTCAACCAACCTTGTATGAAATAAAAAGTGGATGTTTGCACTGACGAATTATCTTTGTTTTCATTTAATTTCCATTTATTTTGTCATTTGTTTTTCACATAAATCCTCCTGAGTCAAGTTTTTCACCCTGTTTTTCCATCATTGTTAAAAAAAAACAATGTTTGACTGTTTTTTCTACTTAGGAAAATATAATTTATATTTCTAAAAATGTTTTTTATATTCCTCCAATAAGTAAATAATAAAAAATAAATAAATAAATAAAATAAAATAAAAAATAAAAAAAATAATAATAAACCATAAATAAATAAATAAAATAAAAAATAAATAAATAAAAAAATATGTTTAATGTATTTGCACACTCATTAACCAACTGAAAGATTTTTACTTAAATTAAAATTTTAAATCATAAAAAAAAAGAAAAGTAAAAATGCATTCAATATAAGGAGATGTTATACACTATAGAAGGAGACTATAGAAAAAAAGATAACATATATTCTAATGAAATAAGGATATTGAAAGCATCCGAGGGGGAATGTCTTTATTGTGTCTGTATTACATACAGAAATAAAGATATTAAAACATAATCGATGATGTAATCAAGTAAGCAAAAATACAGCTCTAACTTCAGTAACTCTTCATGACGATAAATAAATCATACCATTAGAGCTGCAACGATTAATCAATTAGTTCTCAATCATTAAATGAATTGCCAAATATTTTTGATAATTGATCAATCAGTGAAGCGTTGATATAATTTGTTATTCCAGATTGATTCTTGTATTGTAATATATTGCATCTTGTTTCCACAGAGCATCTGGAGGACCCTGATGGGGAGCGGGCAGCTGATTGATATTGAGATGTTCAATTATGACGGTGAGTGTGTTTAATTTAACTTAAATCCTGGTATTTATGAAGCTTATGTGAAGAATCTAAGTGATGAAATCCTGCTGTTCTCTGTCTGAAGGTTTAACGGCACTACATGCAGCAGTCCTGTCTCACAACGCCGTTGTTAAAGAGCAGAGGAGTCTGGGAAACCTCTGTTCGTATATGGCGAAGGAGCTGCTGCAGAAGACACAGATGTATGTGGAGTGTATTAAGACTCTGCTGCTCATGGGCGCCTCCTGTGGGACGAAGGTAACTATTAAAACTACTGGGGGGAATCTCACCTTTAATTTTAACCATCAGAGTATTAATACATATAAACAGGTACACAAACATACATATAGTGGTTAAGATTTAATAACATGTTTATTTTTTTATGGTTTTAATCACTTTTTTTTACTTAAATGTCCTTATTGCACATTTTGCTTTTTATTTTCTATAATATTTTTAAGACATTTAAATTAATTTTCATCCAACTTTGTGCATCAAATGTGTAAATATTTATATAAAAAAATAGTTTTTTTAAATTAGGTTATTTTACAATAACCACAGATATCAGTCTTCATACACAAAAATAATTAGAATTGCAATATCTGTCATAAAAAATCAACATTTTATATTTTTTCTGTATGAAGGCTGACATCTATAGCTACTGTCTACATTTTTCAGAGTGTAGAGAAAATCATTATTTTTAAAAAAGTATTTTTATATCAATATTTACACATTTGATGTACAAAATTTCTTAAAAATATTATAGAAATTTAAAAATCAAAATGTATAAAATGAGCATTATTGTAATGTTGTGGTAAGGACATTTAGTATAAGAATAAATGATGAAAAATAAACATGTTACAGATTAAAATCTCAACCACTATATGTATGTTTTTGTATCTGTTTATATGTATTAATACTCTGTATTAATTTTTTTTTTTAATTTGGGAGAGTCAGAAGTGACCGTCGTTGCAGAAACATTCATAAACACTTAAAACTGCTTGGGTTTCCTGTATTTTGTGGCTTTCTTTAGGATTAAAACACCATGTGGTGCAGAGATAAATGTTAGTAATGCTGCACCACGGAGCTTCACTTTTAGAAAATGTCCTTGTTTTCATGCAGTGCTTGTTTTTAATTCCTGCAGGATCTAAAAAGTGGACGTACGTGTCTCCACATGGCTTCTGAGGAGGCGAATGTGGAGCTGTTTAACATTTTACTCAATCAGCCGTCTTCACTGTCGGTTGTAAATGTTAAGGTAAGTTGTTTTGTTGTAATGAAATCAAACTGTGTGTGTGTAATCGAAGAACGTATATTGATAAGAAGTGAAAGTCAATAGCAACATCAGCGCCCAGCAGCAAAGCTATGCTTCTGCCATTTTGGACTGAAAGCGACTACCGGAGTGCCGCACAAATCTAAAACAAAACTATTTCTATTCTGTTGTCATATTCTACTGAAATGGCCTGTGTTGAACAGTAAAATATTATAAATATAATAGGCGTTTTCAGTCCAAAATGGCAACAAATAAACACCGGAGTTTTGTGTCTTTGCTAATTCTGCATCTGTATGTTTCAGACGTTCAGTGGAAACACAGCCCTCCACCTCGTCAGCTCTTTGCAAAATCATAAAACTCAAGTGGAAGGGACGAAGCTGCTGATGAGAAAAGGCGCCGACCCCGGGATCAGGAACTTTGAGAACGAGCTGCCGTCTCAGCTGGTGCCTGAAGGGCCCACTGGTGAAAAGGTAGGCTGTGTTAAGTCACATTATCAACAAGCTTTAATTATTATAAATTACATTGCAGGTTTCTGATCAGTTTAACAGAACAAGTAATGATTTGTTATTATTTTTTTTTAACAGGTGCTTCAGATCCTGAAGGGGAAACATGTTCATGCTTAAGTGAAGCTCAGAAAACACTGTCAGTCAGACAGTCCGATCTATCTTATTATTATTTGCCAAACGAGGCAGATGCTGGTTGTTTCTGTGAAACATCCCAAATTGTTCACTACCATGTAGTGGATAAAAGGAGAGAGTGAAGATTTGTATTTTTGTTTTCATTAACTTTTATTGTTTTAGGCATTAAGCGGATACTTTTAAGATTGACATACAATGCTCTGTTAATCTATATGTGTTGTGTTTTAGATAATGATTTATGATTATTGCTAACAAGTTTTTCATAGTTATTCAATTGTGGGTTTTCTTTATTTTAATAAAATAGTTTAACATGGTAGATTTCACTGTTATAACTTGCATATTTTTGGTTTATTTGGTTCAGTTGAAAGTAGACATGTTATGCTGCATTTATATTTAGAAATACATTATCAGCTAACATGTTGTAGGTTATTTTAAAATCATTTTATTTTGGTGTATATAAAGTAATGCGACTGTATAAAATTGTGCATGCATTTTCTCAAAGGTTTAATATTATAGTTCATGTAGAAAACGTAGGTGTTCAAACTAGAGCTGCAACGATTATTCGATTAGTTGTCAAATATTAAATTACTCGCCAACTATTTTTATAATTGATTAATCTGTTTGAGTAATTTTTTAAGAAATTAAAGTCTAAATTCTCTGATTGCAGCTTCTTTAAATGCAAATATTTTCTGGTTTCTTTACTCCTCTATGACAGTAAACTGAATATCTTTGAGTTGTGGACAAAACAAGACATTTGAGCACTGATCCATATTTTTCTGACATTTTATAGACCAAACAACTAATCGATTAATTGAGAAAATAATCAACAAATTAATCGACAATGAAAGTAATCGTTAGTTGCAGCCCTAGTTCAAACGCTACTGTACTATATTTTAATTGTGAAAAGGTTCTCATGTGATGTATCATTAAAATGTCTTAGTGAAATTGTCTGAAGAGATTTAAATATTCCATATTTTGTGCACTTTTTCATTGATTTTTGTTTGAAATGTGATGCAACACGTCATGTTTTTAAGTACTTTGTCTTTTTGTGGTGTATAAAAAGTAAAAATAATATTGATTGACATTTTATTGTGAAATATATTTTGTGCTGACACTTTTAGGGTCACTTACATCTAAAAAAAAAAAAAAAAAAAAAAAAGTTTTTTTTAGAGTGAAAAGCTGAACTTCATGTTATACAATATATACTTTTCATACATTTGTAAATGTTTGTTTTAATCTGAATGTCTGAAATCATTAATGCACCAAATTAAAGGTTTATCTCATCTTATTTTAAGTTTGTATGTATATTTTAAACAAGAGATCACCGGGAATCAGTTAACTTAAACTATGTTGATTAATAAATGATCTTTCAAAAACCTCTTTGACCTCATGTCCTTTATCAGCTGTGACCTACCTCCCGTAACGCCCTTCCCCCACTTCCCTTACTCATACATGCGTCGCCCAACAGGGTGTGTTTTTACCACAAACAACAGAGTGAGTGAGAAAGCTGTGAAACCGAGGAGAAGGCAAGGCAGCATATTGACACAACATAACCTGACATAAACCCAAAAATTCACCGAAGAAAGAGTGAAACTAAAAGTGCAAAACACCCGACAACCCAGTAGAATATTCAAATTTATTTCTGGTTTTGTTTCCAAAACATCAACTTACATGTGATTACAGTCTTCTTCCATTATTCTCTGGTCTGTTAACACTGTCAGTACCTGAAGTAACGAGGTACAAACAAACATTTATTATTCTGAATGAGGATTAATGTACAGAGCGATGGCAGCAGTCACAAGCAGACCAGGGAATGATTCTCTGCATACAACTCAACAATGATGTTATCACTGTCAATATAAATATAGAAAAAGATGATGAAGGACCACGATATTTCTGAGAGTCTCTTCTCTTGGTCTCCAAAAAACCCCGCTCATTTCTTCTTCTTGTCCTGCGTGCTGGTGAACCACTGGTCCAGCAGCTTCTTGCTGTAGTAGATCTGCCAGCCGTGCACCTGCACCGCGATGACGATCACCAGGTACATGACGGACACGGCGGAGAAGCCGAAGATGAAGCGGTAGGCTTTGCCGTGCCGATAGAGCTGCTGCGCCACGGGGAACATCTCCATGCTACCGTAGATCAGCGGGGCCACGCAGAAGAGCCCGGCGCTGATCATGGAGATCACCAGGTAGCTGATGTTGTTGCGGGGCAACGCCAGGAAGCTGAAGACTGTGGGGGCTATGCTCAGGAGGTAGGGGTACTCCCACTGGTACGGAGAGGCTACGACCCTGTGGGACACCAGGCTAAACTGACTCACTGTCACCTGAGAACAGATAAAACAACACAGAGTCACAACAAGCTCAACTGTCAGTGAATAAAAATACTTCTTTAAAAGGTTTTTTATTACCTGAGCTGCCATCAGCACCCAGATCAGCACATGGACGATGTTGAGTTTACGGATTTCAGACTTCAGGGCGACGCTGTGTCAAATGAAACAGATGGGTACAGTTAGTTCGTTATCCTCTGAGAGATAATAACTCAATTACTTTAATGGTAAAAGATCCTACCTCATCTGGTAGTGTGTGGCAACCCGCTCTCTGTGCTGGAAGTCACTGCCATCTGTGCCTACTGCTCTCGGACCTGCTCGAGAAGCCATGGTGGATATCTGGAAGCAAAACATGACAAGTTTAACATAATAGATTCATGTCAAATTATAAAATAGCAAGAAAACTATTGCAGAGAAAAGATGTTGTTGGTTCAATGATACAGAGATGAAGATGTCATAATAAACTGTACTGTAGATTACACAGAAGTTAGGTGTTGTTGTAAGAATATCTTTGTGTAAGAATATCTTTGTGTCATCTATCTTTGTACAGTGAATATCTTTGTGTCATCTATCTTTGTACAGTGAATATCTTTGTGTCATCTATCTTTGTGCAGTGAATATCTTTGTCATCTATCTTTTATACAGTGAATATCTTTGTGTCGTCTATCTTTGTACAGTGAATATCTTTGCGTTATCTATCTTTTATACAGTGAATATCTTTGTGTCATCTATCTTTATACAGTGAATGTCTTTGTGTCATCTATCTTTATACAGTGAATATCTTTGTGTCATCTATCTTTTATACAGTGAATGTCTTTTATCTTAACAGCTGAGCTAACAAGCTAATGCTAGCTGTTAGCTCGTCATCCAGATGTTTGTTAGCTTCGTATCTCGGGTTAAATGAGAAACTACGAAGTCAAACTGTTACGTAACGTTACTGGAAACATAAGAGAGACTTAAAGTTTGTGTTGTTGTTCATATAAAGCATTAAAAGCGTCAATAAGCTGTTTAATAACAGAGAGACTCACCTGAGATCTGCTAGCTGACTAGCTCCATGCAGCTAGACAGGAAGTGTGACGTGCACTCTCTGATTGGTCCTTTTCTTCTTCTTTGTTTTGGTTTTATAGCGGGTGGTATTCAGCGTTATGTTGCATTACCGCCACCTGCTAGTGTGGAGTGAGAGCGTGGACCAGAATATACCCAAATATACTAAATAAAATATATACAATGAATAAAATGAATAAAAATGAAAAATAAAAAATAAATAAAATAAAATAAAATGAAAATAAATAAATTAAATTAAATTAAATTAAATTAAATCAAATTAAATTAAATCAAATTAAATGAAAAGAAAAGAAAAGAAAATGAAATGAAATAAAATAAAATAAAATAAAATAAAATAAAAATTATAAAAAAATATTAAAAATACTTGTCTAGAGTACTTCTTTCATCACTACATGTAGATCACCATGGATATAAAACATATATATCTATGTAGGTTACACTCAGGGTTACACACCAGAATCCCCAAATATACAAAATAAAAATAAATAAAATAATAGAATAAATAGAATGAATAAAATAAAATAAAATAAAAAGAAAAGAAAAGAAAACTTATAAAAAATTATAAAAAATACTTCTCTAGAGTTCTTCTTCCATCACTACATCATTACCATGGACATAAAACATATATATCTATGTAGGTTACACTCAGACGTCATAGACTTGGCCTGTGATGACATCATTGCAGTCATGCCTAAGCTGAATTATATTATTATGAATTATTATGGTCTTATGTAAATGAAAGATGAGAAAGTTGTAACAGATTGCCTAGAATATTTTGGATAATTTTATTTTCTGTATTGTTTATCATCACTGTTCATTTTTGATGGGATAAGGTCCGTTGTATGCAGCACATAGCTCAAATGTGATGATGAAAATCAAGTCAGGACAAATGTTTTTATTTCTTTATTAAACCAATATTACACCAATCAAAGCAACAATATTCACATACTTTAGGCAGAGTTTCTCATTTAATGCTGTGCATCATTGTCCAAAGTAAAGAAAAAAAATGAAGATTTTCTAAAAAAGAATTTTATTCCAAAACAGCACATCCACAGTTTGAAGAAATAAAGTACAAAATAAAAAGAAACGGACACACGGTGGTATGAATGGGTATGAGTATGGACATATTTTTTAATATTTGTGTTATGTTTTGCCACAGAACATGTATGTTCTGCATTTTGGAATTAATTAATTTACTGTCAACACACAGAAATTAACACAATCCCAAATAATCAGTAGTCAAACAAATAAATTACAGAGAATACTGACAAACTGACAAAAACCTTTTAAAGAATTCATGTCTTACAAACAAAACAAGACAAATCAAATGGCCAAAAGCAAAGAATCAAAAACTGCCAAATTGTGGACAAAACTGTATATGGTATGAAATTGGATTTAAAAACTCACCCAAATACTTATTTCACTGTCAGATGTATATGTAAAAATTTGTATTAAGATTTTCTTTTAAAAAGCTGCATTTTCAAAATAACGTAAAAACACTTACAATAACTTAATTACTGTATGATGACCCTAAATACATAACCCAGCATTATGTACTGATAGCCTTGAGCATAGACTATATATAAAGATAGACGACACGTCTCCACTTCCACAGCCAAAATATACCTGACGATTTTGACATCATTTGGAGCCAGATACCTATTTAAAATCACTTGAACATACATCAACGTGATAAGAACTACCTAAAATGACAGAAACCATCTTTGGAAAACATTTATTTGACATATACTTTGACTTTTTCCTTCCACTAACATGGAGGGGGTGGGACTTATGACCTATACCGCAACCAGCCACAAGGGGGCAATCAAGATGTTTTGGCTTCACTTTTGAGGAGCTAGCATGTCGTCCATCTTTATATACAGTCTTTGGCTGTGAGTAAATGCATTTTACAATGAAACCAATATGTTCCTATGTGCCCAGTATACAGTATATAACTGTAAAGCAAAAAAAATTAGTGAAAAGTGAATACAGTTCTGCAAGAATTATTCCAGCCATGACATGAACACTGGTATATTGCGTGTGGATGAATATAAGAATAAATGCACAATGTAAACATACAAGTAGTATTTTTTTTCATGAAACCTCTTATATATCATTTGACCAGATTATTTCATAACTGCATAATTTTTGATGATATATGTAAATTTTGATGCAAAGGATAATTCAATGAAGTATGTATAAAAACATTATTCTGCCACCACTCATTGTAAACCCTTTAACTTGACCTACGTTGTACCTTTGAGACCACAAATATGGTAAAAGATACTATCAGTGTGTCATTATTTTCGCCTCTGTTTGTACACGTTTCTTACATCGGGTACAGTAAGTATCCAGAGAACGTGGAGTGGACGTATTGACCAGCATAAAGTCCAGACGCCTGGTCAGATGGCAGCTGTATATGCACAGAATCTCCTTGTCGTAGCGGGAGTACGGCGCTCCCCGATGCCTGATCCAGCAAGCCCTTTTTGTATTCATCATACGTGTACATCACCGGCTCATTGTTCTTCATCAGTGCCACCCACACGTTACCCCCTTTGCAGTGGACGTGGTAGGCAAAGTAGTAGACCCCTGGTACGCTACAGGTGAAAACACCATTTTGGGGATTGTAGTCCTGGTTGCCGTTGTGCAGGAGTTTGTCAAAGATGACCGGAGAGCCAACGAGAGGGAACGGAGTCGTGAGCTTCGCCGTGAACGCGGGCATCTCCACGCTATTACCACCAATGTTGCCTCCGTTCTTCTTGTAGCCTTGTTTTTGGCCCGTGTACGGGCCGGTAACGGGGAGGATCCGTCCGAGGTCAGGGGATGCAGCAGGTAGTCCTGGAGGACCAGGGGGTCCAGGTTGTCCTGGTTGCCCTGGAAGTCCAGCAGGGCCACTTGGCCCAGGGTTACCTTGAGGACCAATATGACCATGGGCTCCAGGCTTTCCATCACCAGGATAGCCAGGTTTACCAGGTAGGCCTGTTTCGCCTTTTGGCCCCGGCATCCCAGGAGGTCCAAGTGGTCCCCCTGGTCCTGTAAGCCCTGGGATACCTTGTGGTCCCTGGTAGCCTGTCTCTCCAGATTGTCCTCCCTCTCCTCTTGGTCCAGTTAATCCAACAGCACCAGGGGAACCAGGTGAACCCCTTATACCAGATTCTCCTTTAGGGCCAATGGGCCCTTGTAAACCTCTTATTCCTGGTTGTCCACCCCCACCTGACTGTCCTGGCTGTCCTGGAAGACCTGGGGGCCCTAAATCACCCTTCATTCCTGGATTTCCTTTTGATCCCCAAACACCATCCTCTCCCTTTTGCCCTGGGAAGCCAAGGCTACCGGGAGGCCCTATTGGTCCTGGTGGGCCAGGTATACCACTAGCACCAGTGGAACCAATGACCCCTGGAAGACCTCCATGACCTTTATCACCTTTTAGACCTGGAGGTCCATGAAGACCAGCATGTCCCTTGTGACCCTTAGGTCCTGGAAACCCTGGTTTACCATATCCTGGCAATCCTGGAGCCCCTGTTAAACCAGAAGGGCCAGGTTCCCCTTTCCCTCCAGGAGGTCCTGGTTGCCCTCTGAAACCATCTTTTCCTGGTTTTCCAATTCCTGGCAAGCCTGGTGGTCCCGGTTGGCCTCTGTCACCAGGTTGCCCTGCCAGTCCTGACTCTCCAGGAGGACCAGGTTTTCCTGGTATCCCTGGTTGTCCAGGAAAACCATTCAAGCCAGGTTTGCCAACTCCAGTGATGCCTATATTTCCAGGTGGACCTGGTGGTCCACTGGGCCCCATTAAACCTGGCAAACCAGGTACACTATGTCCTTTCTCTCCCTTGGGGCCTGAAGGACCAGGAAACCCAGGTGGACCTTTTTGGCCAGGCTCCCCTAGAGGACCCAGCTGACCGGGCAGCCCCTGACCTCCAGATCTTGAAATCCCTGGGAGTCCAGGGGGACCTGGGAGCCCTGGAGGCCCAGGAAGTCCAGTTGGTCCTTCACCACCATAAGGACCAAGATCACCTTTCGGTCCAGGTAATCCGGGTCCTCCAGGTTTTCCTGGCAATCCTGGCATGCCAGGTTTTCCGAGTCCTGGGTAGCCTTGAGGACCAGGAGGCCCTGGCTTTCCCGGTAGCCCCGGCAATCCCTGGCCTGGAAGCCCAGGGGGGCCTTGTGGTCCTGGTGGCCCTGCTGGTCCTGGGGGGCCCTGAACTCCTTGTGGTCCCTCTCTGAGACCTTCTCCACCAGGACCAGGTGGAGGTGGACCTTTAGCCCCTCTAGGGAATGTTTGTCCTGTAAACAAGAGGGAACATTTGGTGGATATT